>CAUYPK010031634.1:0-11848 GCA_963574355.1 Loris lydekkerianus | reverse complement strand
GGCCTTCAGACATATGAAAAAATGCTCATCATCTTTAATCATCAGAGAAATGCAAATCAAAACTACCTTGAGATATCATCTAACTCCAGTGAAACTAGCCTATATCACAAAATCCCAAGACCAGAGATGTTGGCGTGGATGTGGAGGAAAGGGAACACTTTTGCACTGTTGGTGGGAATGCAAATTAATACATTCCTTTTGGAAAGATATATGGAGAACACTTAGAGATCTAAAAATAGATCTGCCATTCAATCCTGTAATTCCTCTACTGGGTATATACCCAGAAGACCAAAAATCACATCATAACAAAGATATCTACTGTGGGTCTTATCATCATTAATGTGCTCTGTTTGCCCTTGCATTGTGTTAGTTGTCAATAACTTTATCAAAGAGCTGGGCAACAATACAAAAAAGTAGAGAATAAAATGTCATTGATTGTACACATACTGCCTTGAACTAATTTAGAGTTGATTAAAAAAACTCTAGCCCTATAATGGCAGGTTTGAACAGAATATGCTAAAGTTGCTGCCCGTGATCTTACAACCATGTGATTTAAATCATATGCCATGACACTCTCATTCGTTTCATCTACACTTGTTAGAAATGGGATGGAGAGGTTAGAGGTGAGTGTTGTACAGGAAACTTTTATACTCCTTGGAGCCCCGGCTATTTCCTGTGATGATGCAGTCCACCATGGCACCTGGTGGAGGGAGAAATATGTAAGTCAGGGGTTCTTAGTGAGTCAGCATGAATTCCCCAAGTCCAATCCTGATAATTGTTTATGCAATACAGAAAATAAATCTTTGTCTCTGAGAACGTATTAACATATCTGGATATGGGAGATAAAACCTGATCTTCCTTTATGGGATGAGATCAGAATGCCTCACTAGTGATGCTGAAGAACTCCCAGCTCCATGGATCCTACATACCCTGGATGTCCAGAACATAACCTCTTCTTCTTCAGTGTTTTGAACAGGAAGTACTGGCAGGCAAAGAGTCATTGAAACTCTGGTTCATGTCAGTTTAATGCAGAGAAATTAATGGGGAAGAGCACGTGCTGTTTTTGAGTAACCTCACCCAATGAACTTGCATTATCATTGAGGACAAATAGGTGCTAAGACACAAAACAAATACTCCATATGAGCTCCCCTCCACCGAGATGGGGTTCCACAAACTTCTCGTGGAGCCTTGGCAGCAAGGCGTGGGGGGGGGGGCACAATGGGGGAGCACACAAGAGAGAAAGTGGCATGAAATAAGACCGAGACCAAAAAAAAAAAGGACCAAAAAAGGACCAAACCCAGACCTGTTTATGAAGTGAGAAATGGTTTGAGGGCAGCTGCTGCAAATTCTTTCACTAGCTTATATTTCCATTTGCTTCCTTTTTGAGGAATTTGTTTTATGAGGACAAAGTTTGTCAGGTCGTTAGCTTCTGATGGCATCTGGTACCAATTGCAGACTTCTCTCCCTTGCACCCCAACCCCAAACCCCTTTTGTGCTTCTCTTCCACCACAAACACTGCTCCTCCGAAGGAGGGTGTCATGTTCTCCATCTCCCCACGTCCCCATTCCTCCTCCTCTCTACCCAAGGCTGCACAAGCTCCAATATCATGATGATGCTAATAGTAAAAAGAATTTGTCTTAAAGCTTCTCTCAAGCTTTCTTCTTATGGTCTTTGGACACATGTTACTGAAAGTGGCAGAAGTGAAGGCTTACAATGCCCCAGAGAGGTGGGAAGTGAGGTATTTGTCTTGGTTTGACATACAAGGAAACTGAAGCTGCCTGGAGACTGGCTGGAGGCCACACAGCGAGTCAGAGGAAAATCCTCGGGCTGGAGCTCAGAGCCTTCACTCTCAGGGCCAGCCCCTACCATGGGGCCATCTCCCAGGAGACCAGCTTGCTTTCCTGGTGCTTTCTCCCAGTGCAGAGGCTGGGGTGAGCTCCTCAGCAGGGCAGGTGGGGGAAAGCCCAGTCTCTCATAGTCCATCTTAGTTGCATGCAGTTTTCTTTTAAATGATAGCAAATCAAAGTGGCTGTCTTTGTCCAGCTGTCGTTGTTGGAGATGCCTGGCCAAGGCTACCTCCTCCTTTGGCAACATCTCCTTCCCTTCCATCCCTGTGTCCAGCTCTTTCCCCAACCCATCACAATGTGTTCTCAGGTAAGGATACCATGAACTCACTCAGATGTGATTCACAGGTATTTCCATTTTAACAAAAGACAAAGTTCTAAGCCAAAGGACTGAGTTTGTCATTAGAGAGTTTTAAGTCAATAGGTCCTTAAAAATCCAGCACTGTAGATGGTTACACAGCCACAATTCTGGCTTTGCACTGTGCCCTTCCACTTCTCTTAAAAGCTTCTACTCTCTTTCCTCTGGTCCCCACTCCCAATGTCATTATGTTGAAGGGTTTAAAAAACATGTTTTCAACTGAGGAATCTTTGTTCAAAATGTATGTTAACCCTAGGCCATCCTCCTCCTCGTGCACAACACCTGCCTGTGAGTACATAGGCATCATGCTAGCAACATCCTGCAGTGATGATGAGCATTTTTCCTTTGTTGAGTGGGTATGTGAGTGAGGCCAGTACCTGAAAAGCCTCTGTTGGTGCAGTTCCTTAAAAGAGCATTTTCCAGAAGGCAGGCTTTCTTACCCATAGGTGTGCAGTAGACTCACTGACAGAGTTTTAAAAAGTATAAATAGGGCTGGGTGTGGTGGCTCACACCTGTAATCCCAGCACTCTGGGAGGCCTAGGCAGGTGGAGTGCCTGAGCTCAGGAGTTCGAGACCAGCCTGAGCAAGAGTGAGACCCCTCATCTCTAAAAAAATAGCTGGATGTTGTGGTGGGCACCTGTAGTAGTCCCAGGTACTTGGGAGGCTCAGGCAAGAGAATCACTTGAGCCCAGGAGTTTGAGGCTATTGTGAACGATGACATCAGGGCACTCAACCCCAGGGTGACTGAGTGAGACTGTCTCCAAAAAATAAAGTGAAATAAAATAAATAATTAAAACGAATAAAGACCCACACTACATCCCTTGGGAATTTTGATTGTGTAAGACTGCAGTGGATTCTCAGCATCTGTGACGCTTTTAAGTTTCAAGAAGTTCTTTTTCTTTTTTTTTTTTCCCAATAGAAGCAGGGTTTCCCTCTTGCTCAGGCAAGTCTTGAACTTGCAATCCACCTGCCTCAGCCTCCTGGAGTGCTGGGATCACACACATGAACCACTGTGCTTAGCCTATGTTTCAAGTTCTTGATGCTCACTAGGAGGAAAACTCAGCCCCCATAAATATCTGGATATATGTTACCTGAAAGATAGGTCAGTAAATTTTACAGGACAAGAAGGGGTGGGAACCTATGGCCTTGGGGGCACATGTGGCCTTTTAGATCCTTGAGTGTAGCCTTTGGATTGAATTTAAATTTTATAACAAATTTTAATAAGATTGAGGAGCTGCACTTATGGAGCTAGAGGGTCACATCTGGCCTTGAGGGTGCAAGTTCATTGGAAACTCGTACTATTGCTTCATCCTTGGGTTTTACTAGATTAAACAAAAATTATCGTGTAGAAGTCATAAGGTAGGTCAAAAGCATGAGATATTTCCCCTGTTCTGATGAAGCTTTAACACAGCTAAAGAGAGAAAAATTATTAAATCATGTGTTATCATAAATTCATGGTTTTATAGAAAATTTTATCATTGGATTTGATTTGATCTCAATGAATGAATAGAATTTAGAAAGGCTAAAGAGATGTTCTGGAAAGTTATCTCCAAGTCTCTTTAGAGAGAGAACACAGGGAAAGGTAGCAATCTCAAAACACGGATAAAAATATCACTTCCTCTACCACCATGAGCTGAATAAAATTTAGTATGTATCTCTTAAATTCCAACTAATACATTTTAGAGAATTCTACATTGAAAAGAGTCAACCTCTAAATCTGTAAATAGACTTAGGGGAAGGTTCCCAAAGTCTTCCTACATCTTTCAGTGGTTAGAGATGAACACTGCAAGTAAGGCTGACACCAGATAATAGACACCCTTTTCTGCAAACTTGTCATGAGTTGTCCACAAGAGTATGTCAAGTCTGGGACTTCATGTAGTTGTCTAATTCTTGAGGCCACTACTGAGATGTTGGAATAGCTTCCAGCCCAAGTCCCATTTGGGAAACTGGGTAGTTCTTCTGGGACAAGTGGGTTATGTCCTGCTGCTCTGCTACAGTTGCCCTGATGCTTTGGTCCAAGGGTCCTCCGAGGGTCTGACCCACCTTGGAAGAACTTCAGGAGAGGCAGTGATAATATTCCAGAGTCCGTCACAATCCGTTGTGAAACCTTAGCTTCTCCCATATAATTAATTGTTGGTGGAAAGTTACGGAATAAAGACCCCATTTACTAATAATAATGGGAAGCCAGGGGAAGAGAAAATACTTAGCAACCATTTTAGAACAACCATAGCTTATTAAAACTAAAATAGACCTTACAGATAATTCAATGCAAATCCTCATATGAGAGGTGAGAAAACTGAACCAAGGAAAAAACATGATGGGATATTCTAAGACTTCTATAACATTGTGATTGTGATATAATAATAAGCAAATTAAAGATAGCAAATCAAAGAGAGGTTTGATACAGACTTAACATCAGGGTGACATCAGTTCATGAACTTTTCTAAAGTCAATGAATGCCCCATCCTCCCTTAGGCATTTAGAAAAGTCTGACTATGACCTTTATCTGGAATCTAGATTCATTTTCTAAAAACCGTCATTTGTATTATGCTTTTCAATAAACAGCATGGTGTAACAGAAACCAATAGACTGACGCCATGTAACCTGGGTTCTGGTCTTGGCTTGCCCCTGCTGACCTTTAGGACCTTGGGCAAGTCTCTTAACCAACTTGGCCTTCTGTCTGTAAATTTGTAAAACTACAGGGTTGAACTTGGTTCTATCAAAGGGCCTTTCCAGCTTTAATATGGTATTGAGTTTCCTAGATAAGGTAATGGTGGTATTGGGGTTGGATTACAGAATACCCAAGAATAGGCAGGATGCAATAGGGAACCCAGGAAAGAGTTTCTCATAATCTTTTTTGCCCAGTGCAATATTTTTATTTTTATTTTTTTCTTTCTTTCTTTTTTTCTTTTTTCTTTTTCTTTTTTTTTCTTTTTCTTTTTTTTTTTTTTTTTTTTGCCTAATGTTCCAACTTTTCAGTTGTTTAGTTTTTTTGTTTTGTTTAGTCAAACAAAATATTGAAATTCATTTATCCAAGATGTGCCACCATTGACTAATAGCAATCCCAGTGGTTTCTCTAGAAACAGCTTTATGTTTAAATAGTAAAAAAAAAAAAAAAAGATCTGATTTCTCTCTCTTCCCCCACTGTTTTATTGATTCTTATTGAAATAAGAGGGTATGGGATAAGAAGGAATGCACACTCTGGACTTGGCAGCAGACGCCAGTGGATGTACAGAATGTAGAGTGGACTGGACGAGACAGAATCCTCATTAATCTTCCCACCATTAACTGCAAAAACGAATGTGACAACAATAATAGCATTCATCCTTAGAGAGCTTTGCTTTGCTGTTTCTCCAAAACAACACAAAGAAAAACAAGTCTCCATGCTGGCTCCCCATTCTACCTCCTCTGCACCCTGGCTTCATCTCTGCTCAATTGGACAAGAGCCAGGTTAAATGCCAAATGCATTTCTTCTGATTAGTGTTGGTACTGTGAGTTGTTTTACTGAAGGACCATACCCACTGGGAAGGAATAATTAATTCAGGTCCTTCTCCTCTGAAGATTTTCATCCAAGGGAAATAAAGGAAGCTCAGCTGTAATTCTGATTCTTCCCTCACATGACAACAAAATAGTGAATTATTGCACAAAACACACTTATACTTTCATTTCTATATCCTGGGAAAAGGGAACTTTCCCTGTCCCTTTATTTAAGTCACAGTACAGAGTTGGGCTCTTCAAAGTAGCCCTGTCAGGACATGTTCATATCTTCCTAGAATGTGACCTATTTGTAAGTTTAGACTTAGACTTTGGTGGCCCCAGGACTGGGTGATTTTCTTTACTCGTTTCTAATTCTGGCCACAGTTTTTACCAGGCCTGGCTGTAATACTAGAAGTCCTGTCCAAATGCCCCCTGTCCTTCTAAAGAGAAACAGACTTATATCATACAGCCAAAAGTGCTCCCTTTCAAAAACCTTGTCCCACCAAGTTTCAGAACCCATTATTTTAATATAGATTATAAAATATGTGGAATACCAAAGAATGAGCCAAAACAATTCAACTGCTGAGTAATACACAGCAAATGTGTGTCCTAGCACTTGCCTGGAGAATCATAACCACCCATTGGAAGCAGCATGTAGATACACATGTATATATATACACACAGACAGTTGGCCCTTGAATAACACAGGTTTGAACTGTCCAGGTCCTCTTATACATGGATTTCCCTTCTGCCTTTGCTACCCCTGAGATAGCAAGACTAATATTTCTTCTTCTTTCTCCTCCTCCTCATCATACTCAATGTGAAGATGATGAGGATGGAGACCTTCATAATGATCCACTTCCACTTAATGAGTATTTTCTCTTCCTCTGATATTCTTAACATTTTCTTTCCTCTCACTTACTTTATTGTATGAATACAGTATATAATACATATACAACATATATGTTAACTGACAATGTTATTGGCAAAGATTTCAGTCAATAGCAGGCTATTAGTAGTTACATTTTTGGGACCTCAAAAGTTATATTCAAATTTCTGATTGTGCATGGGTATCAGTGCCTCTAATTCCCTGTTGTTTGAGGGTCAGCTGTGTACACATCCCCCACTTTACACATACACACACACACACACACACACCATTTGCAAAGGCAGTAACCATTTTCACATGGGGCTTCCCTAATGAGGAATGATCACTGGAGCCCTCCAAATGACTGCACTGCTGACTCCCTTCCTTCCAGCTATTCATCTCTGGATACCAATTAAACCATTAATTTGGGAATCACTTCCACAATCACATTCACTGGCTCGGCCTGGGGAATTGTGAAACATGTGGAGTTAAGTGAGGAACAAAACAGTCCTGTAATGAAGTGCAATAGGCATGAGCTTCCAACCATGCCCTAGAAACAGTAACTATAGGGCAAGAAGACAGCAGGCTAGACATAAACTGTGGGTAAGTGGAGGTCTTCAGGATTTGCAAGCCAGCACTTTGAATGGGTCTTAAATTCCCATGCAGACGTAAGTAGAACATAAAACATATGCGTGGCCCCTTTGTGACTCTCTCTCCCTCTCTCTCCTTGGCTTCCTTTCCTTAGAAAGGTTCCGGACTCTCCACCAGCAGCTTTGTATTGTTGCTATCATCTTCTCATCCTAGAATTCATCAGTCCTTGGTTGACATCAGATTTGGAGTATGATTGCCTTCTGTTCTTTTGCTCTCCCTAACACTCCACAGCCTCACAACATGAATGGCTGATTTTCTTATGCAGAAATTAAGGGCCAAAGAAGTGAAGGGACTGTACTGAAATAGTGTGTTTAGACTGAACAATGCAGCCAAAAGTGAGAAACTGGGGTTTAGACATTGGGCCGGTTGCCACTTTGATCACCAGTCTTCCTCTGCCTCCACAGCTACAGCTACACACAGACCAGACAAGGCCTGAGAGGCATTCCAACCAGAGCTTATGGTCAAATCTGTCAACAGTGTCTGTCTCCTTGGGAGGCTGGCAAAGTGACAGAACCCTGGAAATACTGGTTTGCTTTTATTTTGTGTGCTTTCTCCACAGCTGCCATGAATACAGACTATACTGACAGGGCCAGCTTTGAGCAAAATTGGGAAGTAGGTAATATTTTTCACTCATTCCTCTTTTCTGTACCACCTTGTCTACTTCTCATGTTCCCCTAACTTCTAGATGCCTCTATACTAGGTTGCAATTTGGCAGAGCCCTGGTCTGTTTTTTGAATTATCAAGGTCCCCAAGGGAATACTTTTTGTATAAATAATTGATAAAGACTTAAAACATTTCTGTTTCTAGCATATACTAATTTATTATTTTAAAGAGAACTCTGAGGATTGTCAAGACTTGAAGAAAATAATTCCTTATGGTGGAATTTCAAACTCTCTAATAAGTAACTGGGAAGTCATTGCTTTGAAGTCATTATTTTGAACTGAGACTGTTCCTTGGAGGTAGACTTTGACCCAGAGTCCTCCGAAGCTTGTTGCACCTGTTCCTAGCTTTTGACTGAAAGCTTCCACCCAACTGGTTCCCAGAATGTATTCCTAAGAGCAATCTCTGACACTATAATGTTTCAACAAAGGCTATTCCAGAATAGTCTTAGTGACACTCCATTAAGTCTTGAAAATAACCTCCATAAAAAGACCATGTCATGGCCTTTTCCTTTTTTCTCTGTAACTCCATGCGGGGGCGGGGGGGGGTGTAGGGTGGGGTGGGGGAACAATTGAAAAGATTCAAATAGCCCACTGTGCCTCCCAAGGCAGACTTGCCCTCCACCCAGCTATCTGCCATCTGCCAAGGGAATCAGAATCCTCTCCAGCGAATTTTCCTCCATCTCTCTTTTTTTATGGACAAATCATTCTGGGAAACAAAGTTGGGCAAGAAACCTAGGGAACAATTGAGCAGCTATAATTCTTTCCTTACTTAAAAAAAAAAAGAAAGAAAGAAAGAAAGAAAGAAAGAAAGAAAGAAAGAAAGAAAGAAAGAAAGAAAGAAAAAGAAAAAACAGGCAGAAACAAAAAAAAATTCAACATTAATTTACTAAACTGCTTTGGGAAAGAAGATGATCAAATGAGTAGTTATTCAATGTATATTTCATTTCTAGAGTGCCTTTCCCAGCAACAAGAGAAAGTATTTCCCATCACCCAGGAGCATTAAAAGGGAACCCTCTGATAAAAAGAAAAGATGAGGAGCCAAAGAATATACAAATGTTTTAAAATGCAGTCCCTAAGCAAAAGAAAGGAAGGACTCTTTCATTTCTTGAAGCTATCCAAAAGGAGGTAATCTAAAGATTCTACATGGGACTGAGCAGAAGAGAGGCCTGGCAAGGTATTAGGAGAACTCAATCTAGGTGAAGGATGAAGGGAAAGAAATAGCATTTCAAATTAGAGTTCCAAATAATTGATGCATGATAGGAATTGGTAAAGAAGCAGCAATGAGGGTTCCAGGGAATAATGAAGCACAGAGCAGAATAACAGATAATAGAGTTGGAATGATCCTGTTACCAACACCAGACTCAGTCCTGATTATAGGAAGGATGAAACACCAAGATACTAAGCTATACACAGACTTTTTTTCCCTGGACTGGTACTCAGAGGCCTCACAACCTGGCCCCAGCTCTACCTGTAACCTGCAATATAACCAAGAAGAAATATCTTCATATCTGAGTCCTTACATCTCCTAAATAGAAAACAGTCCCTTCCTTCCAGAAATTCTTTGGGCATTATTATAAGTAATGGAATAAATTTTTATAGAAAAGTTGCTTTCCTTTTTACTACATCCCTCCACTCTCAACTAAAATCCCATGTCTAGAATGAATTCTCCCTGAGTAATGGAAGGTAACACATACATAACTGCACTTGAATTAATGCTTTAGGCTGGAGAGCCACCTTTTCAAGAACAGTGTTGTAAGGCTAAAGACATTTTTTGTGTCACAAACACATTAGTGCTGTTGAGATGGTATCTAAAGAGGACAGGTAGCTGGGGCAGGTCAGTCTGAGATGGCATTAACCCTGCATGTCACTCAGGTACACAAATTACAAAGAGAAAATGATGAGTTATTTAGTAATAGGCGACGGTTGATCTTTCTCCGTGGATTATTTCTTTGTGCACACCCCGCTTTAGGAAATAGTAACCTGAAGAACAGGGGCTTGCAGAGACAACCAAGGTGAATAAACTAGTCTGTATCTACATAAATTTGCAGGTTTCTGTTTGTAATTCCTGAGACATTCCAAGCCAAACCACATAGACTTTATTCATTAATTACTCCCTTTTAAAAACTATTTGATTCTTTTCTTCATGGTAGCAAAGCCTGTCAAGCATGTTAATTATGGATGTGGATGTGTGCATCTTTATGATTAATCTATGAGTTAGAGGCTGACCTCCAACTTATGTCCACAATAATAGCATAACACTAAATGTTTTTAATGCAAAAGGTAAGTTCTCAGTTTAAAGATTGTTGCCTTGGATAGAGAACCTATAGGAACACAATGTGTAGGTTCATGATTTTTCTCTGACTCAGATGTTATGTGTTCATATGATTAGTTTTTTAAAGTAAATAGGAAAATACAGATTTATGACAAAAAGAGAAAAGGAAAGAAAGAGAAGCAAAGGAGAGAGAATCTGAGATGATTGCTCTTTACCAAAGTATATTCTTTGGCTTAAAAATAATATGGTCTTGAGGGGGCGGAGACAAGATGGCTGACTGAAGCCAGCTTTCCATGGAGGCTTCTGTCCAGAAGGAGAGTTAAAGGACAAAAATTTAGCAAGTAACCTGGTGGATTTGAGCTGCACCAAGAAAGAAGGTTGAAGAATGCATATCAACCCTACTGAGGTGAGCTGCAACCACAAGGATACAAACAAAAGGTACAAAATCCATCACCAAATGGATGGGAGTCCCGTCCCCCATGAGAATGACTCAGAGTGCACCACAAACAAACAGGCAGAGTTCAAAGGTCCTGCCACTACACTCCACAGGAGAGACCCTCTAAAAACTGGAACTACCTCCCCTACTAGGGTGCCATGGCGTTCTCCTGCCAGGCATAAAACTGTATAAAACTGTATATATTCTCTACCTGCAACTCTGAGCTCCCAGAACTTTCCTCCACTCTCACCTGAGGTCTGGAGACCTGTCCCCCAGGAGTCCAGATTCTTGGGTGATTTCTCAAGGGGTGTGGACAGTGCCTAAACTGCAGCTGGTCAGTGCTGACTCGGGGGTGTGGGAGCGAGGAGAGGACAGTCGGCTGAGAGGGAACCACACCAGAGCAGCAGTTCCCTGAGGCTCAGAGCAGCAGCTGTCTTTTAGCAGCAATATGGCCCACCCCTGGATATTCTGAAGCCATACCCCCTGTCTCCGTGGGCAACCAGAGGAGGCCGGCAACCACCCATGAGTAAAGGATTTGCCTGAGGCGGTACCAACTCACAGACCCAGGAACTTCCCAGGGTGGGGCTGACCCAAAGGACTGCTTTACTGAGCCTAAGATGCACCTGGCCCTCAGGGGATTGTCAGCCTACAGACAAGGAAGGCACTAGGATAGAACTGACAGGTAACTGAATACAAACCTGCAAGAGCAAAGACAGTGCTTTGGTATTCAAAACAGCTTCTCTTCTGCAGGGGAATTTAGCAGTTCTGTTGTGTTCTGTCCGTAACATCAATCAGGGGAAGGGCTGGAACTGAGTGAACACCCACCAACCTTTATCAATCACCCGAGATTGTCAGGCCTCACCTCCTCCTGCTAGATAAAGGCAGAGTGCAGTGGCCTGGCAGATTTCCTTGTGATTCAGGCAGGTACAAACCCCTGGAGTATCAGTTCACTACAGGCAACTGGGTCAGCCAAATGCAGGGCTATCAGTGACTGAGTTTGACAGTGGTGCAAAGTAAGGAAGGAGGCATCAACCTTCCAAGACTGATCTATTGGCTGGGTTGCTCCGCCTGATTCCACGCAGAACTGGAGCAAGCCATATCAGAGTAGACATCAGACCTCTGTGATCCAGTTTCCAGATCCTCTTAAACTCTCCCACCCGAGACAGGTGCTGACTGAGACAATTGATTTGGACCTTTTAATCTGAGCCAATCACCTGAGGACTATCCAGGTGTTGCCAAGGGTGTGTGGTTGTAGGAAGGTTTGATTTTCCCTTTCCAAT
>CAUYPK010031633.1:0-21436 GCA_963574355.1 Loris lydekkerianus | reverse complement strand
AATGGACTTGAAGAGAAACTTCTCTGAAGAAGACAGGCGCAAAAGCCTACAGACATATAAAAAAATGCTGATCATCCTTAATCATCAGAGAAATGCAAATCAAAACTACTTTGAGATATCATCTAACTCCAGTAAGATTAGCCCATATCACAAAATCTCAAGACCAGAGATGTTGGCATGGATGTGGAGAAAAGGGAACACTTCTACACTGCAGGTGGGAATGCAAATTAATACGTTCCTTTTGGAAAGATGTTTGGAGAACACTTAGAGATCTAAAAATAGATCTGCCATTCAATCCTATAATTCTTCTACTAGGTATATACCCAGAAGACCAAAAATCACATTATAACAAAGATATTTGTACCAGAATGTTTATTGCAGCCCAATTCATAATTGCTAAGTCATGCAAAAAGCCCAAGTGCCCATCAATCCACGAATGGATTAATAAATTGTGGTGTATGTACACCATGGAATATTATGCAGCCTTAAAGAAAGATGGAGACTTTACCTCTTTCGTGTTTACATGGATGGAGCTGGAACATATTCTTCTTAGTAAAGTATCTGAAGAATGGAAGAAAAAGTATCCAGTGTCTCAGCCCTACTATGAAACTAATTTATGGCTTTCACATGAAAGCTATAACCCAGTTACAACCTAAGAATAGGGGGAAGGGGGAAAGGAAGGGGAGGGAGGGGGGAGGATGGGCAGAGGGAGGGGGATTGGTGGGATTACACCTGCGGTGCATCTTCCAAGGGTACATGTGAAACTTAAGACATTTATATTCTACATTTACTAACACAATAAGAAAATGTCAGGAAGGCTGTGTTAACCAGTGTGATGAAAATGTGTCAAATGGTCTGTAAAACTAGTGTATGGTGCCCCATGATCACATTAATGTACACAGCTATGATTTAGTTAAAAAAAAAAAAAAATTCAAAAAAAAAAAAATTAGGATTTTTTTTCTGTAAAAAATTCCATCAATATTTTGGTAGGCATTGCACTGAGTTTGTTGATTGCTTTGTCTAAGTGTGGGCATTTTAGCAAAATTAATTCTTACAATTCATAAACATAAATATCTTTATATTTTTCTTTGTCTTCAGTTTTTTTCATCATTGTTTTCATATTTTTCAGTGTACAGATCTTTAACCATTTGGTTAAATTTATTCCTAAGTATTTTATATTTTGTAGCTATTGTAAATGATATTTTTTTAAAATTTCATTTTCAGATAGTTTGTTGGTACTGTATAGAAATGCTACTGATATTTGTATGTGATTTTTGCATACTGCATCTTTACTGAATTTGTTGATTAGTTTCAATAGTTTTCTGATGACATCTTTAGGGTTTGCTGTACATACAATCATGTCATCTGCAAACAGGGACAATTTAACTTCTTCTTTAGGGAGTTTGATGCTTTTATTTCTTTTCTTGCTTAATTTCTATGGCAAGGATTTCTATTACTATGTTGAATAGAAATGGTTAGGGTGGGATTTTTTGTCTTTTTTCTGATTATTTAGGAAAGGCTTTCAGCTTTCTACTATTGAGTATGATATGAGGTCTAGGCTTTTCATATATAGCCTTTATTGTGTTGTGGTACACCCTTCCTTAAATCATTGTTTTGGTTTCATTTTGATTTTTTATTTCACCCACTGTTCAAGACCATATTTTTTAATTTCTACAAATTAGTGAATTTTCTAAAATTTCTCCCCTTATACATGATATCATTTGAATTGTGTTATTTGTAAGACTTATTTTGTGGGCTAACGTAATGATCTATTCTGGAGAATAGATCCACATATGATGCTCTTAACTAGAGTCTAGATTCTACTGCCCTTGGGTGGACAAGATTCTGTGTGTATCTGTTATGTCTCTTTGTTCTATAGTGCTGTTCAATTGTCTGTTGTTTTATTATTGATTTTCAGACTGAATATCCTATCTATTGCTGAAGGTAAATATTGATGCTCCCTACTATTATTATATTGCTATATATTTTTCCCTTCAGTTCTGATAATATTTATATATATATATTTAGGTGTAATTATTACATTCTCTTGATGTATCAATCCCTTTGTAAATACATAATGGCCTTTTTTATCTCCTATGACAGTTTTTGACTTAAAGTCTATTTTCTCTCTTACTCATATAGCTGTCTCACTCTCCTTTGGTTTCCATTTGTGTGGAATACCTTTTTTCATACTTTCATTTTTAACTAGTTTGTGTCTTTAAAGGTAGAGTGAATCTCTTCTAGGCAGCATATACTTAAAAAAAAAAAAAATCTATTTAGCCACTCTTTGTCTTTTAATTGGAGAATTTAATACATTTGTGTTCAAGGAACTTACTGATAGGCAAAGATACACTATTGCCATTTTAATAATTGATGTCTGGTAGTTGATAGAGCATTTGTTTCTTGCTTCTTTTATGATGTGATGATTTTCTGTAGTAGTATGCTTTGGTACCTTTCTCTTTCTCTTCTTTTATCTACTATATGTTTTCTCTTTGTGGTTACCATGAAGGTTACTTAAAATGTCTTATTAACAGACTATTTTAAGCTACGAATGACTTAATTTTAACCACATACTAAAACTATACATTTTAACTTTTCCTTTTCCCACAATTTTGTATCATAGATACCACAATTTACGTCTTTTATATATTGTATATTCATTAACAAATTATTGTATCTATAGTTGTTTTTAATACTTTTCTTTTAACTTTAATACTAGAGTTAAGTGATTAATGTACCACATTACAATATTAGAGTATTCTGAATTTGAGTGTATTATTATTTTATAGTGAGTTTTATACTGTCATATGTTTTTGTGTTGTTAGATTTTTTTTTTTTTTCCAACCAAAAGAGCTTCCATTAGTATTAGTATTTTTTGTAAGGCAGGTATTATGATTAGTTTTAAGTGGTGAATTGCCTGGATAAGGAATGTCTAGAGAACTGATAAAAGCATTATTTATGG
The DNA here is from genome assembly GCA_963574355.1 of Loris lydekkerianus. Taxonomy (NCBI): domain Eukaryota; kingdom Metazoa; phylum Chordata; class Mammalia; order Primates; family Lorisidae; genus Loris; species Loris lydekkerianus. The sequence goes on along the minus strand of CAUYPK010031633.1, from coordinate 18,474 downwards.
GTGTGTCTGTGAGGCTATTTCCAGAGGAGATTGGCATGTGAGTTTGAGTGGACTATGTGGGGAAGATAAGCCTTCATTGTGTGCAGTCATTATCCAATCAGCTGGGAGCCTGTATAGAACAAAAACACAAAAGGCAAATTGGTTTCTTTCTCTCCTGGAGCTGGGGTATACTCTCCTGTACTTGAAACATCAGAACTCCAGGCTCTGTGGCCTTGGACTCCAGTATCTCCACAGGTGCTTCTCTCAGGTTTTCAGGTCTTTTGACTTGCAGAAGTAAAAGCTACTGACATGAAGGCTTTCCAACTAGCAGATAGATGGATGGAAAGTTTTTGCTAGGGTCTAGCCCCATCAACTGGACCCTGGCTAAAACTTTCGTGTCATTGACAAGGTCACTATAGCTAATAGTAGAGCCACAGGAAATTTAACTTACTCTACAGTTTCTGTGTGCTTTCTACTGTGCCAGTGCTTCTTCAAGTAAGTTATTTGTATATATTATGAAGGCTACTTGGATAAATGTACATAAAGATATGCAAGGAGCTGAAATCCCTAGAATGTGTCTCTTAAAAATTGTTCCCTTTTTCAGTAACTGAGGATATTAAATTATTTTGGTGGGAATAATAGGAAAAAAATATCCTCATGTCAATCTCTTAGTCTTCCAACAGGCAAAAAGGATGGTTTGCCATCCAGTGGCTCAGTGATATCTGTATATCCACATTAAGAGAAAATGAGTAACATATGCAAGTCCTCTGTCAGAATTTTAGAAATTCTACTTCTACTGTTTTCACAGGTCTCTTCCTAATATATTTTAGAGATACATTTGTCCAGTTTTGACAAGTTTCTTCCTAAAGTATTTTAGAAAGACATTTGTCCATGTGGTTACTAAATAAAGGAAAAGAAAGAACTAAAGGAACTTTAAAGGGGGACTGGTCTAATATTTCACTATGGATGGAATTATGACTGTATTTCACTTTATAACCCGCAGTGTCTATCTCTGTAAGGGTTATGTACAATCCCTGTAGCTGCCATCCATAATTACTAAAGGAACAATATCATATCTGCAACCATAACTTTTTGGACCAGTAAAGAAGCCTACTGTTAGAGAACTGAAAGTAGACCATGTAAATAATGTTAAAACATTATATTTGATAACAAGTAAAAAAAGAGTGAATGTCGTTGACTCATGTCTCTTCAAATTTGTATTTTGTTGTGAGGTAAAAAAATTAGTGTCTGGACAAGAGAAGAAGATATCATTAATTTGGAAGATCTTAAAATATATACTAGCTCTCCAGTGTTAACTATTTTTAATCAGCTCCATTTTTAAGCAAAACTGTACAAATAACACCTTTATATTGTTACCACAACTGAGAAAATTGTATGACTTGCCTTAAATGAAAGATAACAGGCTGGGCATTGTGGCTTATGCCTTAATCCTAGCACTTTGGAAAGCTAATGCAGGGGAATCCTTTGAGGCCAGGAATTTAAGACTAGCCTAAGTAAGAGGGAGACCTGTCTCCACAAAAATTAGAAAGATTAGCTGAACCTTGTGGCTTGTGCCTGCTGTCCCAGATACTTCAGAGGCTGAGGTGGGAAGATCCCTTGATCCCAGGAGTTTCAGATTGTAGTGAGCTGTGATGACACTCCTGTGCTACAGCCAGGGTGACATAGTGAGATCCCATCTCAAAAAAGGAAGGGGGGGGGGGAGTAGAGACGGTAGAAAGGAGAAAGAAAGGAAAGGAAGGAAGGGAGGAAAACAGTAAATACATATTTCATTAAATTATGCTAGAGAATTTAATGTTCAGAGTGTTCTGAACCTGAGCCCTTCTTTGTTACAAAGGGAGAATAATAAGTGTCCCAGAGGTATTAAAGAATTAAAAAGGGGGAAATTTTTATGTAATTTGATGTTTTCAATGTTCTGTTTATGTATTCTCAAATATCATTCCAAGTATCTCAATGTCATATACATCGAAAAGCAGTGCACCACACCACGATTTTTAATCATTATTTTCCTCTGGATAATTCTCACAAAGGCTTAAAAATCTATGGACTAGAAATGAATATTACTCATTTTAATTCCCCACTGCACTTAGTCCACTAACATGGTAGACATTTAATGATATAATACCTATAAATGAACTGAAAAGATAATCTAGGAGGCAAGGCAATTTGTTTAAAATTATAGAATTACTGGGAGTTGAAAAGACTTGTGAGATTACCAGCTACCCAAACTTATTTAAAGATATTAAACTACCTAAGAGTTTGGGGTTGCTATGAGCTGTGATGCCATGGCACTCGACCAAGGGTGACAGTGAGACTCTGTCTCAAAAAAAAAAAAAAGATATTAAACTAAGGACCAAAGATAATACTGTAAAACCTCTTTAAGTTGATCGCCCAAAGGACTGTAATAAAATGGTCAACATATGGAGGTGGTCAACATAAAGAACTAGGCCTACTGTACTGATAGTACAGGTGGTGCATATTCCGTCTATAAAGAGTAGTTCAACTTATGGAGGTGGTCACTGTAGGGAGGCAGTCAACTGTGGAGGTTCTACTGTACGTAGATGTATGGGATCATTTCTAGACTCTCTGTTTTATAGTTCTTTATGTCTGTCTGTGTGCCAGTAATACTGTATTTTTTTAGTAAGGTGTAATTTCAGAAATTGTAAATCCTCTAGTTTTTTTCCATCTTTTTCAAGATGTTTTCACTATTTGAGGTCCCTTGCAATTTTATATGAATTTTAGGATCAGCTTTTCATTTCTAGAAATACCATCTTTAGGATTTTGGTAGATATTATATTAAATCTATAGGTCATTTTCTATTGCATCGTCTTTTTTTTTTTTTTTTTTTTTTAAGGCGAGCGTGGTATAATGTTTTATTGAGGAAGAGAAAGGTAGGTTTATAGAGTAAGAGCAAGATATAAGCGCAAGAGCAAGTTACATTTGCCATAGACAAGTGAATGGGCCTCCATTACTAGTGCAAGTAGGCAGAGAGGCTTGTATTGTCATCTTAAACCAGGGAATCTTCCAGTTTACCAACATGAAATGTCTTCTATTTATTTAGATCTTTAATTTCTTTCAAAAATATATTATAACTTCTATTGTGCAAGTCGTGTACTTTTTCTATAAATTAAAACTATAAAGTGTTTTTATTTCTTTTTGATGCTGTTGTTTACAGAATCGCTTATTAAATTTTCTTTTGGACAAATCATTGCTAGTTTATGGAAGTGCAATTGATTTTTGTATATTTATGTTCTGTGATTGTGCTAAACGTAATTCTAGTGGTCTTATTATGAATTCTTGTTTTCTAGATAAAAGATCATGTCTCAGAAATTATAGTTGCTATTAGTTTTTCTTTTCTAATATAGGTACCTTTTATTTCTTTTTGTGTTGAATATGAGTAATAAAATGAGATATATTTTTCCCATTTCTGTTGTTATGTGGAATGCTTTCATTCTTTTAACATTGTATATGATATTAACTATATATATATTTTTTTATAAATACCACTTAATATGTTTGGAAATTCCCTTCTATTTTTAGTTTGTTGAGCATTTTTATCATGAAAGAGTTTTAGATTTTGTCAAATTCTTTTTCCTTCTTGTTGTGATGATTATGTACTTTTCTTTCCTTCATTCCCTTAATACATTCTGTTACATTAGATTTGACATTGGCTTCATTTCTTTATCCCTTTCTCCTTCAATTTCCTGATGTTTTTTATTCTTTCATTAAAAATTTTGTTTGAATGGTTGTGAACAGGAAGTGCCCTAGGCCTGTACTCTTTCTGTTCAGCTTTTTAGTGCTTTCATATATACTGTATTTTGCTGTGTAAAATGCACTCCTGTGTATGATGCACACCCACATTTTTTGCCCAAACTTTCTAGAAAACACCCTTTGAGAAAGTGGTTGGCTCTCAGGAGAGACACTCCTGGAAAGGCTAATGTGCCCCTGGTAAACATGCAGATCTGCTTCCATACCACACAATGTTACAAAACAATTTGGAGAAAATCTACATAGAAAGCATCATCAGTAATATAGTCATACCTTATAATGCTGGAAGATAGCTTGGAGCAAAGAAGTAAGGTGGAGGCTTTTGTTTTCAGCAGTGCTGTGGAAACCACCAATGGTCTTTAGAGTCCTGCTTCACAGGAGGCATTAGTGTTTCTTGCCCATGAGGTAATGAACAGCCATTATTTCTGAAGAACTCCAGAGAGGGAAACATGGCCGCATCACCTCATGTCACAAGCAGTGTCACTGTGTAGCCATTTCAGGAAAGGAGCCATCAATTTTTCTAAGCCCTCTCATGTCCTGATCCTGAAATTGCTCCTCTAGTGCCCACTCTACAGACCTGAGCTCTGTAGCTTCATTGGGCCTGTTCACACCTCAGATACTACAGCCATTGCCATGGGAAGTCAGTTCACACTCTGAAACCTAGAACCTTGCTTCATATGCCCATACTCTAGGCCAGGGGTCCTCAAACTTTTTAAACAGGGGGCCAGTTCACTGTCCTTCAGACTGTTGGAGGGCCGGACTATAGTTTAAAAAAAAAACTATGAACAAATTTCTATGCACATTGCACATACCTTATTTTGAATTAAAAAAACAAAACGGGAACAAATACAATATTTAAAATGAAGACCAACTAAAGTTAAATCAACAAACGTACCAGTATTTCGATGGGAACTATGGGCCTGTTTTTGGCTAATGAGATGGTCAATGTCTGGTTCCATATTTGTCACTGCTAGTCATAACAAGTGATGCAAGTGTGCATCAGTTAGTCCCGAGACTGAGAGGAGGAGTCAAGAGACAGAGAGAAGGGGAGTCGGAGAGTGCCTTGCACATTCCACACATACGCACTGTAGCAGGACAGGCAGCGCTGTAGCAGGACAGGCAGCGGTGGCAAAAACACCTGGAGGGCCGGATCAGTGTCCTTGGCAGGCCGTAGTTTGAGGACCCCTGCTCTATGCCCTGACTCTGCCATGATAGATAGGTAGTTTTCAACCTGATCCTAGAGGCACTTTAACTCTCAGTACATCTGTGTGCCCATTTTTGGTTCCCTGCTACTTCACAAATGTCTGCACTTTGCGTTCTGTTATGAACATTGCAGTGGTAGTGTCTGCATTCTGGGAAGCAGAGTCATTTTTGCTCTGCATCAGATCCGTAGTCTCTCCGTGCATGTCCGTTATTTCAGCCTTAGCTTTGTGGCCACTTGATAGCTGCTACTCACCAGATATCAATGCTACTGCCAGTGCAAGCAAATTCACAAGCTAAATCCAGTGCTGAGAGGGATCCCCTTAGTTAAGCACAACTTTGTCAGATTGAGCAAAATAGATTGGGAGTACTTTAGCATTCATTGTCACTGAAGATCCCCCAAATCCTCACTGTGTATGTGGGCATCCACAGTGTTTGTGGCTGAGGATCTCTATAATCTTTGTAAGCACCAACCTGAACTGAGTGATAATCAAAGAAGCTACATACTACATACCTTTACTGTCGTCAGTAAACAGTGCATCCCACCGGACACTTGCCCTTGTACCCTTACCCCCATGGGAATTAAAGTAGCTCATAACGTCTCCTAGAGGTGACTACTCTACAAATTATGGAAGCATCAATATAAAGCAATATGAAACACACAAACACACCAAACAAAACAAAACAAAACAAAAAAAACAAAGGAGATACATCACCAACATAAGAAAACAATCTTCTAGCAGTTGATTCCAAAGAAATGCAGACTCACAAATTACCTGATAAAGAATTCAAAATAATTGTTTTAAGCAAGGGTAGGGAACTTGAGGAAAATACAGAGGAGCATTTCAATAAGTCTGGAACATGATGTTGGCCAAAATGAGTATTTAAAAGAGATTGAAATTATAAACAAACTGAAACAAATTCTGTAGTGGAAAGGTATAATGAATGAATAGAAGAAATGATCAAGCAGAAGAAAGGGCTGGATGTGGTACCTTACTCCTGTAATACTAGCACTCTGGGAAGCTGATCAGCTTCCCAGTAGCTGGAACTTTAAACAATGGACAGATCATCCAGACAGAAAATCGGGTGTTGACACATTATATTTAAACTGTATTTTAAACAAAATGGGTGTAATAGACATACACAGAACATTCCATCTGATACTAGCAGAATCCACATATTTCTCAAGCCAACTTTGAACCTTATCCAGGATAGATTGAATGTTAGGTCACAAAGTAAGTCTTAGCCAATTTAAGAAGAAGGAATATATTTGAATAAGAATACTTGGTATCAATTATTATTTAAAACCACAATTGTATAAATATAGACTTTAATGACAAAGTATTTTGGAAAATTCTCAAAATGTAGAAATTAACTTGTCCTTAAATTAGCAATGGTTCAAGGAATAAAAAGAGATAGTTTTAAAAACCTTGAGAAAAACAAAGATGGAGCCACAACATACCAAAACTTAGGAGATGTAGGAAAAGCAGTAAGAAAGATTCCTCCTTCACATTACCTGTGAAGGGTCTAGGAAAAGAATATTTAAACCCAAAGTTTGTGGAGAGAAGCAAATAATAAGGATCAGAACAGAAATAAATGAAATAGAGACAATAAAAATGGTAGTACAGATCAACGAATGTAAGTTATTTTTTTAAAGATAAAATTAATAAAATTTTATCTAGACTAAAAAAAATGATAAAAGAGTTGATTAGAATAAGAAATGAAAGCAGAAGTTATAATGGATAGTACAGAAATATAAAAGATCATAAGAAACTACTATAACAATTATACAGAAACATAATTTTGAAGAAATAAATTCCTACCAAGACTGAATTGTGAAGAAATAGAAATGCTGAACAGCATAATAGCAAGTAAGGAGATTGTGTAGGGGAAGGTCCCATTAAAAAAATGAGCCCCAAACCATATGGCTTTACTCCTAAATTTTGCAGACATTTAAAGAGGAAGTAATATTAATCCTTCTGAAACTTAAGAAATTAAGGAGTGGAGAAAGAGTAAGATAGTGGAATATATAGGTCAATAAAGGTCCTATACCATATTAGAATGAAACACAAAAAACAGTAATCTCAGTAGATGAAGAAAAAGGCATTTGATAAGATTTCAACATTCTTTTATGATAAAAACTCTGAGGAAATTAGTATAGAATTACACGTAGAATGAAATTATTTCTCAACATAATAAAGACCATGTATTAGAAGCCCATAGCTAACATACCCAGTATTGAAAAGTTGGTAGTTTTCTTTTTAAGATTGGGAACAAGACATGGATACTCATTCTTAACCACCCCTGTTCAATATAGTACTGGTACTACTATCCAGAGAAAGGAAAGACATAAAAGCCATCTAAATTTGAAAGGAAGAAGTTGTCTGTCTGTGTTTACAGATTACATGGTCTTATATGTACAAAACCCTAAAGTTTCCACAAAGAAAATTATTAGAACTAATTAATGAATTTAGTAAAGTTGTAGGATGCAAAATGAACATACAAAAGTTAGTAGCATTTCTGTATACCAACAGTGAACAGTCCGGAACAGAGATTAAGTAAACAATCCTATTTACAATTGCTACAAAATCATACTTAGGTATTAATTCAACCAGGAAAGTAAAAGATCTATACATTGAAAACCATAAAACTTTTTTTTTTGTTGAAAAATTGAAGAATAAATAAATAAATAAATAGAACTATATCCAATGTTTATGGATTAGAATAATTTAAATAGTTAAAATATCTATATTACTTGAAGCAATCTATAGAGAGATTGCTTTATTTCCCTCTCTGTTGAATTTCTAATGATAGTTTTTCCAAGAATAGAAAATTCCTAAAATTTGTATGGAACTGCAAAGGCCTAAAATAGCAAAAGTAATCTTGAGCAAAAAGACAAAGCTGCACAGAATTGAGAGACAAATAGTTACAAAATTATTTGTAAACCATACATCTGAAATGTATATGGAACTCAATAGCAAGAAAACAAATCATCTGATCGGCTTTGAGTTTTCCAGTTTTAAGGATTCATGTAATTAATGAAATTACTGTGTGTCCATTTTTCCACTATTTACTTTAAAAATTTTTTCTTCTGTTTCTATAATGCCAGGAAATAAGGTAATGGAATTATTAATTAAAAACCTTAAAAAAGAAACATGATGGGTTGTAAGTACATGGATTTCTTATTGAAGGAGGAGAAAAACCAGTTGAAATCAATTGACATTTCTGCGCTAGGACTACAAAGAATGACTGTTTTAATAATTACTTGAATTTTACTCTACCACAAAAGGTACTGAAGCACAGAGTTTTTATATTCTCATAAAAAACAAAAAAAGAGGGACAGCGCCTGTGGCTCAAAGGAGTAGGACGCCGGCCCCATATGCTGGAGGGGGGGGTTGAAACCCAGCCCCGGCCAAAAACTACAAAAAAAAGGGGGGGGGGAATTTTTTAGTTTCTGTTTTACCCCAGATATTCTAATTTATAGGCAAGATAGTGATCGCCATCTTAGAGTTGGCGGTCTTTTAATTGGATTGATTTGTAATAGGTGGTATGTATATGTATCATGTTAAGTCTACTGAAGTATCATATGAACTAGTTGAAGACAAGAACTGTCTCTTTTCACCTACTATATTCTTAATGCCTAGCAATGCTTCTGTCACATAGAAATCCCTTAAGAAATGCTACTAACTAAATGAACATTCTAAAACCCTTTGTGACTGTTAATTCCTATGTAACTATTGTGAATTTTGTTGCATTTTGTGTATTCTTTGTTTTGTTTTCATGTACTATTTTTAACTGTTTAGTTTATTTTCAGTAATCTAACATTAGAATAGTGATTAAAGTGCAAAAAATCTATCCCTATATTTAGCTTTATAAACAGAAAACACCATACTAAGTTATCAATTTTTTTCATGTCATGTGTCTATTTTTATTTTTGTCACTTTTTCTTTTTCTTTTCAGGAAATAGTAGATAATATTTTCCAACATAACTTTATCAAGAATGTTTCCTCATTACTATAATAAATATTTAACTGATATGAAATTAGGGGCTAATCTCTTCTGTGTCAACATTAATGCTTTGACACATATAATTTGAAATATGTGAATGTTAGTCGTGTTTCTTCATGTTAAATATTTTAATATCAGTTACTTATCTGTTCATAAAATCCAAGTGTTAGGAAGGAACATTAGTATTTATTCCAATTCATTTTAATGCTACAGTAGTAAATGTTTTTTTTCTGATAAAACTATTGGTTTATATATTAGGGAAAAGTCTAGGCTGAAAGCACACATTTCTACTAGAGTAAAGAAAATAGAACATTTCATATGTCTTGTATGCTTCTTGTTTTCATATGTTACAGGGAGGGGCTGGAATATGAAAGTTCAAGAATCACACAGAGTTCAATCCAAAGCCAATAACAAGACATACCTGTGTAATGAGTTATTGAACATTTACAAATAAGGTTTATAGATCTTGTTACCAGTATTCATTCCTGGTCAGGTTCCTCCATTCACCTACCAAGAAATTGTTTTTTTGATACAGTTTTGGTTCTCTCCCTTGCATGCAGCAGGCTTATGAGGCTATGATGAGGGTGACTGAGTATGCATGTTGTGAAATAAAGTGGAAAAAATTGTTCTCTTCAACTGGGGAATCACATTTGGAATTTCATGGGCTATGAAATTTTAGTGGCAGCAAATTTATTTATATGTGGGTAAAACTAAAAGAATAGGATTTCAAAAATTTCAAATTTGTAGGTTATAAAAAGAATATAATTTGGGAAATGCAGAAACATATAAAAACTTAAAAAAATTCCTCATTCCTTATTCCTCCCTGTTCAGAAATATTTTAATGTAGATCTTTCCAGTATTTTGTGTGTGTATGCATACACCTATGATATTTACAAATTTTGACTCATACTGTAAGAACACTTTTGTTCCTATTTTTTTCACCATTATAATCATTGTCACATACCGTTAATAATTTATACAAAATCATTTTAACTGGTTATGTAGTTTTCCATTGAATGCCTATATTGCAAGTAATCACCACCAGTTGGACATTAGGTATATCCAGTTTTCAATATTTGGAACAGTGTTATCTTTATGTATATGCTTCTATACCTAGTGGTTATTTTTTATTAATTAATTACTGTTATTATGTATTTTAGGGTCAGTGTCCCACTTTGTTGCCCAGACTAGATGGCTGTGGTATGATCATAGGCTCACCGCAGCCTTGAACTCCTGAGCTCAAATGATCCTCCTGTATCAGTCTTCTGAGCAGCAGTGGGTACAGGCCTGTGTCGTACCATGCCCAGCTCATTTTTGTAGTTTTTGTAAAGACACGGTTTTGCCATGTTGCTCAGGCTGGTCTCCAACTCCTGGCCTCAGGTAATGCTCCTGCCCTTGACTTCCTAAAGTGTTAGGATTACAGGCATGAGCCACTGCGCCTGGCTATATAATTGGCTATATATAAGATGAAGGGAATGGATTTTAAATCATATGTTGATTGTGCCTTACAACTATGCTTTCATTTTACCTTAAATATTATAAAATGATATATTAATATTTATCTTGGTTATTTATATAGTTAATAGATACTTAGTAAATAGGTCACTTTAATATGAAACAATTAAAAAATTTTTATTCTGTTTTTACTTATGTCAGCTGTAGATGTAATGAAAGAATCATAATTCTTCAAATCTGAAAATTAAAAGAAGGAAGCTTATTTTTTCACATCTGACAATTTGATTATACATCTTATTATTAATGCTAATATTCCTTGAGAAGTGTATTTCACTGTTCTTTACGTGCTGCCTCTTTATGTACATTGTCCACCAGGATAAAATATTTTTCTGAATTTAGGGTATTGTGTCCTTGGGGAATGAACATTTAGTTTTAATACACATACTAAGTTATGCATCAGACTAAGTACTTTAATTGGATTATCTCATTTAATTCTTACAATAGTACATGAAATATGAGTAGCATTTTATTCTATTTTATAGATGAGAAATGCTGAGTCTTATAGATTTTGCTAGAGTTTGTACCATGGTTAGGATACAACAGCAATGTGTGTCATTTAGTACTTCTGTTCTCCCTACTCTTACTACTGTTTGTTTTCTGGCTTATTTTCTCTTGTTGATTATCTCTACTAATGTAAAAATTGAGGAATTTTCTATATATAATATCTGTACATAAGTTTGAATGTTTATATATGTGTATGTTTTCAGATGTGAATATATACCTGTAAGCCAAACTGAATACTAAAATTTTAATATTAGAAATATTAAAATAGTTACTTTATAGACACTAGGTTACAGAATAATGTCTACAGAAAGAAATCTCATTGCTGGCTATAATTAGAGTATAATTAAAATATAAAATGAGATATCTTTAATCATTTATTTTTATATTTCAAACTATTAAGGGGGTACAAGTGTTTTTGTGTATAGATAAATTTTATAATGTTCAAGTCAGGGCTGTTAGTGTGCCTATTACCAGAATACTGTGTGTTGTATCTGATAGGTATATTTTTATCTCCCACCTCCCACCTAGTGCTTTTCTTATTTCCAGTGTCCTTTATGCCACTAAATGACTGGGTGTCCCCATTGTTTAGTTCCAATTTATTAGTGAGAACACAGGGTACTTATTTGTTCATTCCTGAGATACTTCAATCTCAAGTTCCAACCAGTTGTTGCAAAAGACATTTCATTCCTTTTTATGGCCGAGTAGTTCTACATGGTACATATATACCACATTTTCTTTATACTTGGTATGTATAATCATCAATTGATGTATACATAGGTTGATTCTGTATCTTTGCAATTGTGAATTGTGCTGTGGTATTTGGTTACAAATGCCTTTTTCATATGGTGTCTTTTTTTCCTTAGGATAGATCCTTAGTAGTGGAATTGCTGGTTAGAATGGTAGAACTTTTAGCTCTTTGGAAATTTTCATACTGTTTTCCATAGAGGTCACACTAATTTATATCCCACTAACAGTGTGTAAGTGTTCCTCTTTCACCACACTCATGCCAATATCTGTTTTTTTTAAAATGCCATTTTTATAGGGTTAATTCTAGTTTTACTTTGCATTTTTCTGATGATTAGTGATGTTGAACATTTTTTCATCTGTTTGCCATTTGTCTAATTTCTTTTGAAAAAGATCAGTTTATGTCTTTTGTCTACTTTTTAATGTTTTTTTTTTTTTCTTGCTGATTTCTTTGAGTTCTTTGTAGATTCTAGATATAAGTCCTTTGTTAGATATATAGTTTGTGAATGCTTTCTCCCATTCTATGGGTCATCTGTCTATTTTGTTTTCTATTTCCCGTGTGCAAAAATTTTTACAAATTAAGTCACATTCATTTTTGATGTTGCTCTATTAGCCATTGGAGTTTAGTCATAAATTTGTTGTGTAGGTGGATGTCTTGTTTCAATCTTCTTCATGACTATCCAATTTTTCCAGCATCATTTATTGAATAGAATGTCCTTTCCCCAGTGTATATTTTTGTCTGCTTTTTCAAAGATCAGTTGGTCAAAGCTATATGATATGACTTCTCTATTCAGTTCCATTGATCTATGTTTCTGCTTTCATACCAGAACCATGTTTTTTGGGGTTACTACAGCCTCATAATATAATTTGAATTTGGGTAATGAGATCCCTCCAGAAGATTTGTTCTTTTTGCTAAAGATTTCTTTGGCTCTTTTTAGGATCTGTATGAAGTTCAGAATTTTTTTTTCCTAAATCTGTGCAAAATGACATTGGTTTTTGATATGACTAGTGTTGAATCTGTAAATAATTTTGGGTGGTATGGATATTTTAACAATGTTGATTCTTTCAGTCCTCATGAGCATATGATGTTTTTCCATTTGTGTCATCTTATGATTTCTTTCATCAATGTTTTTTGTACTTCTTATAGAGATCTTTCAACTCCTTGGTTAAGTATATTCCTATATATTTTATTTTCTTTGCAGTTACTATAAATGGTATTGATTTCTTGATTTGAATCCCAGCTTGACTGTTATTTGTATATAGAAATGCTCCTGATTTGTGTACCTTGATTTTGTAAACTGAGACACTGATGAATTTGTTTGTCAATTGCAGGAATCTTTCGATGAAGTCTTTAGGGTTTTCCAGGTATATGATGATATCATCAATAAGTAGGGATAGTTTGACCTCCTCTTTTCTGATGTGGTTACTCTTTGGTCCTCTCTCACCTGATTCTAGTATTATGTTGAATAGAAGTGGTAACAGTAGGAACCCTTGTCTTGTTCTGGTTCTTATGGGGAATGCTTTCCACCTTTTTCCACCTTTTCCTATTTAGTGTGATGTTGGCAGTGGGTTTGTCATATTTGTCTTTTATTATTTTGAGATATGCTGTTTCTATGTCTAGTTTAAGATTTTTTTTTTTTTTTTTTTGTTTTTTTAAGACAGTGTCTCAGTATGTTGCGCTCGGTAGAGTGCTATGGCATCACAGTTCACAGCAACCTCAAAATCTTGGGCTTGAGCAATTCTCTTGGGTCAGTCTCCCATGTAGCTGGGACTATAGGCACCTACCACAATACCTGGCTATTTTGTTGTTGTTGTTGTTGTTGTTGTAGTTGTCATTGTTGTGTAGCAGGCCCCCGGCTGAGTTCCATCCCTGGTGTATGTGGCTGGTGCCCTAGCTGCTGAGCCTAGTTTAAGTGTTTTTATCATGAAGAGATGCTAGATTTTATTGAATGTTTTTTTCTGCATCTATTGAAATGATCATATAGTCTTTTGTTTTTACTTCTGTTTATGTGGTAATTCACATTTATTAGTTTGTGTATATTGAACAATTCTAGTATCCCTATATGAAACTCATTTATCATGGTGAATTATCTTTTTGACACAGAGTTAAATTCAGTTTCCTAGTATTTTGTTGAAGATTTTCATGTTTATGTTCATAAGGAACATTGGTCTATAATTTACTTTTTTTGTGTGTGTTCTTTTCTGTCTTTTGTATCAAGGTGATACTGGCTTCCTAGACTGAGTTATGGAGTATTTCTTCCTTTTAAAGTTATCAAACAATTTCAGTAGAATAGGTGCTAATTCTTGTAGGTCTGGCAGAATTTGATTGTGAATCCATCTAGCCCATGGCTTATTTTTTTGGGGGGGGAGGGAGGGTGGATTTTTGTTACTATTTCAATATTGCTACTCTTTATTGGTCAGCTCAGGGTTTGTTTTTTTCTGATTCAATCGTGAGAGGTTGTGTGTAGAAAAATTTGTTTCCTCTAAGTCAGGGGGTTCCAACCTGTGGCATGTAGGCTGCTTGTGGCCGAGGATGGCTGTGAAGTTACTTAAAACATTATGAGATTTTTTTTTTTTTTTGTGGAATTTGAATGTGCAGTTCTCCAGCATGAACTTTGTAGATGACAATGTCATGTTACAATTTCACTTAAAATAAATGTATGTGTGCTGTCACTGTTTTGTATGCATGTGTGACTTCCAGTGAGTTATCTTACAAGTGCAGATAGTCAAATTGACACCATCAGACATGTGCTTGTGGTAACTTGGTGAGGCTGCGATGATCAATAATATTGCAACCTACCAGCAACAATAGGTGTGTAATGTTATTTACAAGTCAGGTAAGCATTCTTCCTTGATTATTAAGGGTACTCCCACACCTTGGTATTGCCTCACTTGTTGCTGCTGCACTTTACAATTGGCCTTCCCCTGTCTCTTGCTCGCCAGCTGACAAATGAAAGGGTCCCTGACCTTGCTTTCTATTTTCCTGTCAAATAATTTTCATAACAAAAGTAAATATAGCCCCTTATCTATTAATTTTTAAATCCCAGCATGGCTTCTACAATGTTGCTAAAGAAAACAGAACTCTAATAATGAAAAATTGCAGATAAAGAAATTGTACAAGAAAAAGTAGACAGCTGACTACATTTTTGTTGAGGCAAATAGGCACATTGCTTAATTTGTAGGTAATTTGTGCAAGTTTTCAAAAACTATATTTTGAAAGGCGTTACATATACAAACATGTTGCCAAATATGAAGTGTATGAAGGATTGTGTCAGAACAAAATAGCAAAACTGAAAAATAGTCTGTCTTCTCAACAGAAGTTACTTTAAAAAGTTATAATTCAGACAGATTGTGTTGTAAAAGCTAGTTATGTGGTAGCATATTTAATAGCAAAATAATCAAAACTACTGATTATGAATTTATTAAAGAATATATGGAAAGTGTGGCAGATATAATTTGCCTTGAGAAAACAGGGTAATCTTTCTTTCTTTTCTTTTCTTTTTTTTTTTTGTTGAGACAGTCTCACTTTGTCATTCTTGGTAGAGTGTCATGGCATCATAGCTTATAGCAACCTCAAATCCTGGGCTTAAGTGATTCTCTTGCCTCAGCCTCCCAAGTAGCTGGGACTACAGGTGCCTGCCACAACGACTGGCTATTTTTAGAGACAGGTTCTCACTCTGGCTCAGGCTGGTCGCGAACCTGTGAGCTCAAGTAATCCACCTGCCTCGGCCTCCCAAGTGCTGGGATTACAGGTGTGAGCCTCTGTGCCCGGCCCTAGAACAGGATAATATTTCTAAAATTGGTTTGTTTCATCAGACTATAGCCAGGCAAAGAAGAAACTAGGAAATTTATCAAAAGATGGTTGGGAGTAAAATGGCTAATTTTAAACTTTATGCTTTGGTGATGGATGATAGTACTGATGCTACAAATATGGCTCAACTTGCCTTTTTATTAGAGTTATTGATGACAAATACAATGTCACTGAAGAAATGGCTTCCTTAGTGCCATTAAAAGACACAACTAAGTCAAGAAATTTATATGAAGCAGTAAAAAATTTGTTAAAGTGAGTTTCTTTGTCTGTTGTCAATATTTCTGGTATAGATGCTGATTGGTACCCCCACCATGGTAGGTAAAAAGAGGAGGACTTAATAAAATTAGAAGATGATGCAGTTGCCAATGAAGACTCATGTTTGATGAAGAATCATTGCATAGTACATTAAGAAAATTTATGCAAAAGATTTAAAAATGGATAACATCATGCAAAGTGTCATCAAAACTTAAGGGCCGTAGGGGCGGCACCTGTGGCTCAGTGAGTAGGGCGCCGGCCCCATATGCTGAGGGTGGCGGGTTCAAACCCAGCCCCGGCCAAACTGCAGCAAAAAAATAGCCGGGTGTTGTGGCGGGCGCCTGTAGTCCCAGCTACTCGGGAGGCTGAGGCAAGATAATTACTTAAGTCCAGGAGCTGGAGGTTGCCACGGCACTCTACCAAAGGGCCATAAAGTGAGACTCTTATCTCTATTTAAAAAAAAACAAAAACAAAACTTAAGGGCCGAGGGATGATGTCATCATCAATTCTAGGAATTCCTTAGAAGTATTGATGTTGACTATGGTGATATCATTTACTTTTCATAAGTAAGATGGCTCAGTAAAGCCTAAATGTTGAAAACAGTTTAAGATTTGGAACATGTTATCAAGTCATTTATGGTATCAAAAACCAAATTTGTGCCAGAACTTGATTATTAGAACTGGCTTACAGATTTAGCATTTTTCATGGATTTTAACAACTCATTTAAATGAATTAAACATGCATGTTCAAGGTGAAATCCAACTTATCAATACAATGTTAAACCATAACTGTTTCAAATATAACTGAAATTATGGCAAGCTCAAATTAATGCAAACAATTTTAGCATTTCAATATGTTGGCTAATGTCCTATGAACAGTGGAAAATGTGCAGCCTTGCTTTTCGATTTGATGTAAGAATTTGAACAGATTTCTGGGAAAGTCGTCCATATTTTGGTGCATTTATGACTCTCATTTTCTGTCACTGTAAATTGTTATGTGCCAATTTTCAAATTTCTCCCTTTACTCTTATGCCTTATTTATGTCATTGGTTTTGGCAGGACCTACATTTGATTTTCTACCTCTATGATCTGTCTAGTTTGTTAGTGGAGTGTTGAAATTCCTGGCTATTATGACGCTATTGTTTATTTCATTATTTATATCTAGTAGAATTTGTTTCATAAATTGGGAACTCCCATGTTTGGTGCGTGTAGTTTAGAATTATTATATCTTCTTGCTGAATTTCTCCTTTTATCATTATATTAATATAATGACCTTTATCTTTTTAAACCATTGTTGATTTAAAATGTGTTTTATCTGATACAATAGTTATCCTTGCTTGTTTTTAGTTTATGTGAAATACCTTTTTCTATCACTTTACCTTGGGTCTATGTTAGTCCTTGAAAGTTACATGGGTTTCTTGGAGATGATTATACTTGGCTTGTGTTTTTCCTCCATTCTGCAATCTGTCTTTTGATTGGAACATTAAGACTATTTTTGTTCATTGTTAGTATTGATATGTAAGGTAGTGTTCTGTTCCTTAGGTTTAATGTTATCTTGTTTTGTTTTACCTCCTTATGCTACTCTTTAATAGGACCTGTGAATTTTAACCTTCAGGTGTCTTACACTGCTGGATGTTAAGTTGTTCTGAGCATTTCCTATAGAGCAAGTCTGGTTGAGACAAATTCCCTTAGTGATTTCTGGTCTGAGAAAGACTTTCTTTGGCTGGATGTTATTTTGTTTAATAAGGCTAGAAATGGGACCCCTAATCCCTTCTGGATTGTAAATTTGCTACTGAGGTGTCTGTTGTTAGTCTGATGGGTTTTCCTTTGTATGTTATTTGTAGCTTTTGTCTTATGGGTGGGGTTTTCTACTTCACTTTGACTCTTTTTCCATATATGCCTGTGCATCTTGGTGATGTCCTATTTACTATACATCTTTCAAGTATTCAGTGACCATCTGATTTCTGGATATCTGTATCTGTGGTGATACCAGGAAAAAAATCACATAGATTTTCTTTCCTTTTTTTTTTTTTCCTTCCTTTTTCCTCTCCAGTGATAACTTATGATTTATTTATTTATTTATTTATTTATTTTTTGCAGTGTTAATTTTTTTTTTCTTTCTTTCTTTCTTTCTTTCTTTCTTTCTTTCTTTCTTTCTTTCTTTCTTTCTTTTTTTTTTTATTAAAACATACCTGCGTACATTAATGCAATCATGGGGCACCATACACTGGTTTTATATAACATTTGACATATTTTCATCACACTGGTTAACATAGGCTTCCTAGCATTTTCTTAGTTATTGTGTTAAGACATTTATATTCTACATTTAGTAAGTTTACTAAGTTTTACATGTACCCTTGTAAGATGCACCATAGGTGTGATCCCACCAATCACCCTCCCCCCTTCTCTCCCTCTCCCTCTTCTCCTCCCTCTCCCTCTTCTTCTTCCCCTCCCTCTCCCCCTTCCCTATATTCTTAGGTTATAACTGGGTTATAGCTTTCATATGAAAGCCATAAATTAGTTTCATAGTAGGGCTGAGTACATTGGGTACTTTTTCTTCCATTCTTGAGATACTTTACTAAGAAGAATATGTTCCAGCTCTATCCATGTAAACATGAAAGAGGTAAAGTCTCCATCTTTTTTTAAGGCTGCATAATATTCCATGGTATACAT
>CAUYPK010031632.1:0-31588 GCA_963574355.1 Loris lydekkerianus | reverse complement strand
CTTTACCTCTTTCATGTTTACATGGATGGAGCTGGAACATATTCTCCTTAGCAAAGTATCCCAGGAATGGAAGAAAAAGTATCCAATGTACTCAGCCCTACTATGAAGCTAAACTATAGCTTTCACATGAAGGCTACAACCGAACTATACCACAAGACTATGGGGAAAGGACCAAGGAAGGGGAAGGGAGGGGGGAGGTTTGGGTGGAGGGAGGGTGATGAGTTGGGCCACATCTATGGTGCATATTTTTATCTATAATAAAAAAATAAATAAATAAATAAAATAAAATAAATAAAATTAGAAATTGGATCATGTTTCTCCAGCAACTAAAGGTTTTCCATAAATTATTGCTAATTGTTTTAAGTGCAATAATAGAAATATGGATCAATAGGACACTAACTGTAGTCTTGGGTGCTCGGTACATGCTAAGTACATGATGATATATACATACATGCATATGCTTTATATATTTTTTCTTTCATTTTTAAGGCAAGAAAGAGATAAATCAAAGGTGGCCAGATGTTGAAAGTAGGGAGAAGATGTAATCATGCCCATTGTATTCTTCCAATTTCTTCAAATGTTCTGAAATTTTTTTCTCAATAAAATATTTTGAGGGAACAAGTTATCCATGGCTGTGAATGCCTACAGAAACTCTCTGGCCTGGCCCCAAACCTCTAACCCATATTATCAGCGAATCTCTGCAAGATCTCATCTCCACTCCATGCCTCCAAGATTTAGTCTCAAAAATAGTTTCATTCTTAAGTTCTACTTTCAAACACGTGCACATTTCATAACAATTAATAAAATACAAATTAATTTTTTTTAGATATTAGGAGTTACTTATTAGAAAGAGAAAACAATTACTAGAAAGAAAGAACAGAGTGATCAGATGAGAATTAACTATGTAAAGAATAAATTTATGGCATAGCACAGACTTTTTGATTAAGTGGATGTGAAGGTATAGTCTAAGGAAGCAAGAAATCTGGATTGTGAATCCAGAATCTAGAGACCCTCAGCTTTGCTTAGTGTATCCTTGCTGGCTAAGTTCAAGTCCTAGCCCTATCATTTAGTATCTGTGTGATCTTGAACAGGTTACTTTACCCCTCTGAACCTCAATTGCCTTGTATGTAAAAAAAGTGACAATACTTTACTTTCAACGAGGATCAAATGAGAAAACAGATGAGTAATCATGAAGTATTCTAGAAAGTTCCATATATATTTAAAGTATTATGGCTCGGCACCCATAGCTTACTGGTTAAGGCGGCAGCCACATATATTGGGGCTGGTGGGCTCAAACCCGGCCTGGACCTGCTAAACAACAATGACAACTACAACAAAAAAATAGCTGGGCATTGTGGCAGGTGCCTATAGTCCCAGCTACTTGGGAGGCTGAGACAAGAGAATCACATAAGTCCAAGAGTTTATAGGTTGCTGTGAGCTATGACGCTACGGCACCCTACCGAGGGTGACATAGTGAAACTCTTCTTCAAAAAAAAAAAAAAAAAAAAACCTGGGCGCTGTGGTGGACACCTATAGTCCCAGCTACTCAGGAGGCTGAGGCAAGAGAATCACTTAAGCCCAAGAGCTTGAGGTTGCTGTGAGTTGTTACGCCATAGCACTCTACTGAGGGTGACATAGTGAGATTCTGTCTCAAAAATAAATAAATAAAAATAAAAAATAAGTATTATCACTACATTTCTTATGAAAGTTTGACCACCAGACCACGTTATATATCCTGTAAACATAAGAATAGCTCGAAGGGGGTGGTGCCTGTGGCTCGAAGGAGTAGGGCACCAGCCTCCTATACTGGAGGTGGTGTGTTCAAACCTGGCCCTGGCCAAAAAACTGCAAAAAAAAAAAAGAATAGCTCAAAGGATGTTTCAAGACTAGAATTTGGATTTTTGGAGTATCTTGCACAGGAATTCACCCCTCTTAATGCTACTTGTATAAAGCAAAAGCCCCTTCAGTTCTGGGTTCCTCTCTTGCATGGAATTTTAATCAGTTCTCACAGCTTGTTTTTTGGCTTAAAATACCATCAGACTTGAGGACTACCTTCCATTTCTGAGTTCTCAAGTTGGATCAGGCTCAGTTCGGAATAGGCGTAGGGGTAAAAACACACCCATATTAAAGGAGAAATGCCTAAATACAAAATAAACACAAAACCACACAAAAATGCCCTCTTGAAGGCCTTTGTGTTGGGATTGTGTAGTGGGGTGAGGTTCCTGGATGGTGGTACTGAGCCCATTTCCTGGTGATCCATCCCACAGAAGGCATGTCTGAAGACAGGTCTGGTGCTCACTCAGTACCGAAGGCCAGTCAGCCCCAGTGTTGCTTCCACCTATGTCAATACAGGGCAATTCATCCACCCTCAGCGCCTCCCCCTAGCCGGGTCAGTGGGCCTTTCTCTGGTGAATATATAGCACATGCCAGGATGGTCTCCATTCTGCTGAGGCAGATTTCACCCCTTGCGTGTGAGTATTTGTTGGTGGTGATCAGTTGGCTTTTATTTCAGAGGGGCATCCCCACTGAGTCTCACTGTGCCCATCTCCCAGGAGATGGTGGGCCCCTCGCAGGCCAGGACCACAGCATATGATGTTTGTCACTCTACCCCCTGAGTATATACAGTAGGCCTTCAATAATTGTTCATATCAGTAAATTGAAATCTGCCTGCAACCTCATTTGCATTTTCCAGGTAAGACATGAATAAGGGCCTCAGGCATCCAAGTGTTTGGTCTTCACTAAAGCATTCATTCATTCACCCATTCACTCATTCATGCAACACTGAGGGACTCACCATGTGGCAGGCATTGTGCAGCAGAAAGCGACTCAGCAACAAATGCTTTCAGCAGGTTTGCACAAAGAGCAATAGAAGCAGAGAGGCAAGTTAGTTCTTAGTTAGGCTTTTGGGAGATGACAGGGTGGCAAAGGCTTCCCAGAGGAAATGGGGTTTCTGTCGGGTCTCTAAGGGCGAGCAGGAAGTCCGTGGGCAGACAATAAAAGAGCAGCAGCATCCTGGATGGGAAAAGCATGAAAGAGGAGGAGAGAGGCCAAGTCATGCACACGTCATTTTGTTCCCTGGGGCTTGTTTTTTAGAGTGGGGCAGGGTGGATAAGGCTAGAAACTGGGCTAGGGCAGTGCAAGGAAGGCCTGAATTCCACGCTGAGAATGGGTTCATCTATCCTATGGTGAACAAGGACCCATCACAGATTTGGGGGGCAAGAGGTGTCATGATCTGTTTTTACCAAAACCGCTTATCTTACATTAATTTGTCCACTTGTCTGCTCTCTACAAGGCTGGGAACATGCAGTAAGCAGGAACAGAGCCTGACTGTCCCTAGCACAGTGGCCAGATATAGGAAGAGCTAATCCTATAGAAGAGCTCAAGCCCTCAAGCCCAGAGCCGGCCCTCCTCCATCACCTGCTCCTTTCAGCTGGCAGGTGAGCACACAGAGTGGGTTACGAGGAGTGTGGAGATAGCTGTGGGGATGGGCAGTGCTCCTGGGCAGCAAGGCTAGCATGACTCACTTGACAAGGAGTAACAGAATGCAAGCAGGAAAGGCAAGCAAAGGTCCCTTGTAGAGAATGAAAATCAGGAAGAAAAATGTTTGGATTCTGTATGGTAAGAAACAACATGGAACCAAGTAGCTTCTTCTAAGCTACTAGTCGAACCGTCTGTCTGATCTCTTCCAGCTGGCAAAAGGTTCTAGCCAGAAGGCAGACAGGCCCACATTCTGGCTCCAGGAAGTGTCCAGTCAATTATAGGTTAATCCCTCTGAGCTCCAGCTACTCATCACTTCCTGAAGTTGTCTAGCAGGGACTGGGCCAAGAGACCCATGTGTGAGGGAGTCCAAAAGCTTGGAGTCCTCACGACTCTGAGGACATATGACTATAGTAGGGGTTAGCAGCATCCTTACCCTACATGCATCCGAGGGAAACCCAGACTGTCTCCAGGTCATGGAAAATGTCCAGACTAACCCAGGAGCTAGATACAAGCCCCTGCCAGCAGTCGCACCTAGCAACCAACTCAGCTCACTGCTGAGCAATTTAGAATTACACTGGCAGGGTTTGTTTTCCTAGTCTATCGGGGCCCAAAACACTGTAATAAGAGTTGTGTTTTCTTTTCTTCTATTCTGGGAAGGGAAATAATAACAACAGCTACTATTACAGAGCACCTGTTCCATATTCTGCACTTAATGTTTCTTCTCTCTAACGCAGTGATTCTCAACCTTCCTAGTTGCTGCGTTGTTACAAATGGAAAAAACGGGTCATGACCCACAGGTTGAGAACTGCTGCTCTAACCCTTACAACAACTCTGCCAGGTATGTGTTGTTATTTGCTGTGAAGCTGAAAAATTGAGGTTCAGGTGTATCCTAGTACACAGTAGAATAAGGATGAAAGCCCTGAGGGGCTAACTCTGAGCCAGGGCTCCCCTCAGCACGTGAACTACCCCATCCTAGAAACAAACAAAAACTCATGAACCTACTATAGTAATCCAGGTCTGAGGGCTCCAGCAATTCCTCCCACTTCTACCAGATCTATTAAAAGGAAGGCAAAGGAGCTCATTTTGAGGCTGGTCTCCTGGAGTCAGCAAAGACACAAGAAAAGAAGTTAATTGTCCACAGCAATACCAGAAAGGAGACAGGTACAACTCAGGCAGACTTTTTCCTGGTTGGTGTATTACTACCCAGGTGCAAAGCCCTGCCCAGGCCTCACCCTCCTTGGTGAAGACTCTGAAAGATGTTGGAGGTATTAAAAAGAGTATTAAAAATACTGGGTGATGCCTGTGGCTCAGTGGGTAGGGCACTGGCCCCATATACCAAGGGTGGCAGGTTCAAACCTGGCCTCTGCTAAACTGCAACAAAAAAATGGCCGGGCGTTGTGGCGGGCGCCTGTAGTCCCAGCTACTCAGGAGACTGAGGCAGGAGAATCGCCTAGGCCCAGGAGTTGGAGGTTGCTGTGAGCTGTGACACCATAGAACTCTACCAAGGGTGACAAAATGAGACTCTATCTCTATAAAAAAAAAAAGAGAGAGAGTGTTAAAAATACTATGACAAGGCCAGGCACAGTGGCTTGTGCCTGTAATCCTAGCACTCTGGGAGGCTGAGGAGTGTGGACTGAGCTCACAGGTTTGAGACCAGCCTGAGCAAGAGTGAGACCCTGTCTCTAAAAATAGCCAGGCTTGGTGCCCATAACTCAGTGGTTAGGGTGCCGGCCACATACACTAGGGCTGGTGGGTTCGAACCCAGCCCAGGCCTGCTAAACAACAATGACAACTATAACAAAAAAATAGCTGGGCGTTGTGGCAGGTGCCTTGTAGTTCCAGCTACTTGGGAGGCTGAGGCAAGAGAATCGCTTAAACCCAAGAGTTTGAGGTTGCTGTGAGCTGTGAAGCCATGGCACTCTAACGAGGGTGACAAAGTGAGACTCTGTCTCAAAAATAAATAAATAAATAAATAAATAAATAAATAAAAATTCTATGACAATTGGCATAAGGAGGAGGGGAACCACGCTAAGAGGACTCACAGCAGGTATCATCCCGGACTTAGCTCTCTCCATCTCCACATCTAACTAGGTACCTAATCAATATTCACATTGACCTCCACAGTAGAGCTTGAATCTGTCCCCTCCTCACATATCACGCAGATTAATGCATTAGTCTCCTAGCTGTACCCCCAACTCCTAGGCTGCCCCCAGTCTATCTATCCTCTCAGCCAGAAGGATCATTCTGAAACACACCCTTGCTCCCTGCACCTCTCTGCTTGCCTGGCCCCTGTATCTCTCAGGGTAAAGGGTAACCTCCCTGGCTTAGTGTTCACACCCTGTGTCCACCTCTGCACTCCTCTTAGCATCTTTCCCAGCCACTCAGCACACACCCCCTACGCCTGTACTTCCTGAATGCACGGCTCTGTTGTTTCATGCACGGCTCTGTTCTGTGACTCTGCAATGCTGGCCTCTCTTCTTTAGAAGGCCATTTCCCCCTGCTAACTCCTGCCATTCCTTTGGAACTCAACTTGATACCACCTCTTCTAGGAAGCCCCAGTCTGACTTAGGTGTCTTCTCCTTCAGGCTTCTCAGCACCCCGATGATTCCCCCTGTCAGAGAACGTGAGTCATTGGTCTTTCTCTTCTGTCTGCCACACTAAATTCTCTGGAACAATACCCGGGCCCCCAGCATAGTGTTCAAAAGACCACAGGGATTTTTGGATAGGAAAATGAAGAGGTCTCCTCCCCAGTAAACAGATCACAGGTTTGATCACAAGTCAGAGGAGCTTTATGCTTTAGGTGTCTGTAAAGTCCCATCAGTCTTTGCAACTGAGCTCTGTTACCAAGGGAACTGATCCTTCTACTTTGACCACAGTCATGCTTTATAAACTGTTGTTTGGTCACAGTGAACTTTCTCAACCCTGAATACCAGTTACCACAAATGATCAGTGGCCCTAGAAGCCGTTTTATGGCCACAGTTTGGGGCATAGGGAAGGGAAGCCAGTGGTCCCTGGGTTCCAAAATTTACAGGTTTTGGTCAAAGAATGATGGAAGCCTCTCCGTGCTATACTGGAGAACAAGCCCACCTTAGCAATCTTCTAAACACGTCTAGCTCTACCCAGGACTTAGCTCTTCATTATTGAAAATTTCAGTCTGTGAAATGTGTTTGGTTTCAAGATTCTTGTCACGGGGCTACTTAGTTATCTTTTTTTTTTTTGCAGTTTTGGGTGGGGCCGGGTTTGAACCCACCGCCTTTGGTATATGGGGCCAGTGCCCTACTCCTTTGAGCCGCAGGTGCCACCTTGGGGCTACTTATTTAAAAATCATGCCCAACCTGCTGCCTGAAGGAGAGAAGGTGCTATAGTCTGATTAAGAAGCTTCTTGCACCAGCCTGAGCCGGGCATTGTGACAGGTGCCTGTAGTCCCAGCTACTTGGGAGGCTGAGGCAAGAGGATTACTTGAGCCCAAGACTTTGAGGTTGCTGTGAGCTCTGACGCCACGCACTCTACCAAGGGTGACAAAGTGAGACTCTGTCTCAAAAAAATAATTTAAAAAAAGGCTGGGCATCCGTAGCTCAGCTGCTAGGGCACCAGCCACATATCCTGGAGCTGGTGGGTTCGTATCCAGCCCGGGCCTGCCAAACAACAATGACAACTACAACCAAAAAGTAGCCAGGTGTTGTGGCGGGTGCCTATAGTCCCAGCTACTTGGGAGGCTGAGGCAAGAGAATCACTTAAGTCCAAGAGCTTGAGGTTGCTGTGAGCTGTGACACATGGCACTCTACCGAGGGCAGCATAGTAACACTCAGTCTCAAAATAAATAAATAAATAAAATAGGGTGGCCCCTATGGCTCAAAGGGGTAGGGCGCTGGCCCCACATGTTGGAGGTGGCAGGTTCAAACCCAGCCCTGGCCAAAAACAGCAAAAAAATCAATCAATCAATCAATCAATCAATAAAAATAAATAAATAAATAAATAAATA
Source organism: Loris lydekkerianus (assembly GCA_963574355.1). Classification (NCBI taxonomy): domain Eukaryota; kingdom Metazoa; phylum Chordata; class Mammalia; order Primates; family Lorisidae; genus Loris; species Loris lydekkerianus. The sequence continues at coordinate 24,126 of CAUYPK010031632.1, read as the reverse complement.
AATAAGATAAAAAAAAATTTTTTTTTAAATCAGCTTCTTGCAGTCAGCTCCCGTGTGCAGAAAACCTAAGCTGTGAAATGAACTGAAGAGGCAGGCATGTTCCAGGCAGCGTTTCTTTACCAAAAGCTGAGTTTTCATCTGAAAGACCAGGAAGGGCCGAGTGGTGGGGCCCTCCTGGCAATGACACTGGGGGTGATTGGGCCCCCTTCTTTTTTTTTGCAGTTTTTGGCCAGGGCTGGGTTTGAACCCGCCACCTTCAGCATATGGGGCCAGCGCCCTACTCCGTTGAGCCACAGGCGCCGCCCAACTGGGCCCCTTCTTCCCTTTCAAAACTGATTCTTTTCCCCTTCTCCTCTTACTGACCTTGAGATCAAAGTGAGCGATTTTCTTTGTGTGAAGGTAGTTCACCCCATCCAGGATCTGCTTAATGAAGCTAGTGGCCTCCTCCTCACTCAGTGACTCCTTCTGGGCCAGGAAATCGAAGAGCTCTCCTCCAGACACGCTGTAAGACACCAAGGGAGGGCCAGGCCCAGTCAGCGTTGTGTGTCAGGAGGCCAATCTGATGGGTGCAACCCCTGATCCTGACACTCCCCCAGGAACCCTGTAGAGCAGAATCCTCCTAGCTCATGTCATGGGCTTTATCCAGCAACGGGGACTGACTGCTGCTTCTATCTGCTGTGTTCTTTCTTTTGGATCACAAGGGAAGGAATCACCCTGAGGGTATTTCCACAAGGGCCACTGCTCAGACTCCAGGCCGAGGTCCCTGGTTACTGCAGATGTTGCCCTCTGTTCCCGCTCTGCAGGACTGAGATGGCAGAGGACAGAAACAAACACTGTGAGATGATGCCATAGTCTGAATGTCTGTGCTCCTCCCAAATTCGTATTTTGAAATCCTAACCCCTCAGGAGATGGTATGGGGGAGGGGGCTTTGGAAGGTGATTAGGTTATGAAGACAGGGCCCCCTCATGAATGGGATTATTGCCTTGCTAAAGAGACCAGAGGGCTCATTCACCCTTCTCATCACGTGAAGTTACAGTGAGAAGCAAGTGAGGAAGCAAGCCCTCACCAGACCCTGAAATGTACCAGTACCTTCATCTTGGAATTCCCAACTTCCAGTACGATGAGAAATAAATTGCTATTGTTTATCAACTACCAAGTTCATATTATTTTGTTATATAGAGCTTGAATGGACTAAGAGAAGAAATTGACACCAAGCATGGAGTGCTACCGTAACAAATATCTAAAAATGTGGAAGCAGCTTTGGAACCAACAAGTAGAGGCTCAAGAGTTTGAGGTAAAGTCTACATTGGTTGGCGTGGTGGCTCACACCTGTAATCCTAGCACTCTGGGAGGCTGAGGCGGGTGGATTGCTTGAGCTCACAGGTTCAAGACCAGCCTGAGCCACAGCGAGACCCCGTCTCTAAAAATAAAAAAATAGCTGGTGTTGTGGTGGGTGCCTCTAGTTCCAGCTACTTGGGAGGCTGAGGCAAGAGAATCACTTGAGCCAGAGTTTGAGGTTGCTGTGAGCTGTGACTCGACGGCACTCTACCAAGGTGACAAAGTGAGACTCTATCTCAAAAAAGAAAAAGAAAAGAAAAGGAAAGGGAAGGGGAGGGGAGGGGAGGGGAGGGGAGGTCAGGCCTGGCCTACATTGCTAGGAATGAAGCCTTAAGGGTGGTTCAGGTGAGGGCTCAGATGGAAAGGAAAAGATTTCTCTGTCTTCTTAGGCAGGCGTCCTCAAACTTTTTAAACAGGGGGCCAATTCACTATCCCTCAGACCGTTGAAGGGCCAGACTACAGTTTTTAAAAAAAAACTATGAACAAATTCCTATGCACACTGCACATATCTTATTTTGAAGTAAAAAAAACAAAACGGGAACAAATACAATGACATCGCCCCATGTAGCCCGTGGGCCACAGTTTGAGGACCCCTGTCTTAGAGAATACCTAAGGAGCAGTTTTATGGCCGCAGTTTGGGGCATGGTAGGGAAGGGAAGCCAGTGGTCCCTGGGCTTCAAAATTTACAGGCTCTGGTCAAAGAATGCTGGAGGCTAACAGAATATTAGTATAAATATGGATGGTAAAGGCTAACAGAATATTAGTATAAATATGGATGGTAAAGACCATTTTGATGAGGTTTCAGATGGAAACAAGAAACATGTTATTGGGCAATGGAAGAAAGACCATTCTTGTTATGAAACAGCCCTAATGGATTGATGAAGGGGTGAAAGGCAAGAACTAGAATAAGGGCCCCCAGAACTCCAAGGAAGAGTAGGCTTAGCAAAAATAATGATAACAATCAGCCTTTTCCCCCTTATTAGCTTGATAATAATCACTGTCACCTCTGTTCGCTTCTTTACTCTGGAATAGTTTTTGAGATATATTCCAGGTCCTACACTCCAATAAGGGACACACGTATGCCAAGGAATTGACTCAACTAGTCTTGAATCCTCCACCCAAGGTCCTTCATTCCAGTAACTAACCCACCTAGATAGTGGCCTAGACCAAAGGACTGAAGGTTCTGCCTTGAAATCAGCCAATTAGCAGGCCCTGATCGCCTACCCCCATGCCCACAAAACTGTCTTTAAAAAGTAAACCCTCCTATAAACTCTCCTGTCTCTGGATATTGACTTTCTCTCGGGCAGCCAGCAGATGACCCTGGCTGGCCAGCAACAGTTATAAAGTAACAGAGAACCTGGCTGAATTGTGTTTGTGTCCTAGTGTTTTATGAAAGGTAGAACTTACGAGCAATAAAATTGGATATTTGACTGAGAAAATCTCTAACCAAAGCTTTGAAAAGCTTTGAAGGAATGGCCTGGTTTCTCTTGACTGTTTATATAATAAAATGCAAAAAGAGAGAAATGAATTAAAGATGGAATTGTTAATCAAAAGGGAATAAAAACTTAAAAGTATGAAAAACGTTGAGCCTATTCATATTGGAAAAAAATGAATCTGTTTGGGAGAGAACAAAGGTGTGGCCAAGCACTGTTTGATAAGATTAGTAAGATCAGCTATCTCAAGGGAAACCAGGTGCTATTCATTAAGACAATAAGGGAATTAGTCAGCCACCTAAACAAAAGCTAGATTTATTGTTCAAGACCATTGGAATGACCTGCAAGTCGTTTCAGAGATTTTAAGGGATAAGGGGATTTCCTTCCCATCCCACAAAGCCACAGGTCAAGGTCTAGGGGGTGGAAAGATACCAAAGAAGGGGCCTTCGCTGCCCAGGGCTGCCTCACATTGCTGGCTCTGCTCCCCAAACTCTGTTGCCACACTCCTTAGCCACACCAGGTCTGGCTCCCAGAGGGCAACAGTGTGGCAAGCTCTATGCCAACCAAAGCTAGTGGGTGGGTGTTTGCCTCCACCTGGATTTCAAAGGATGCCCTGCAGAGCTGGGGGGCCCCTGGGCAGAGAACATCCTTGGAGGCAGGGAGCACCTATGAATGTAATACCCAGCAGAGCCATGGGGGTGGGGTTGCCTCAGGACTCCCAGCCAGTAGAGCCCCCGGGGTGCAATTTTAGCCTGGGAGACCTGCAGGCAGGCAACTTCAACCCCTAAGAATTATGGCATAGAGTATGCCCAGCAAAATCATGGGGGCAGGGTCACCCAAAGCCACAGGAGCTGTACCTCTGCTCCAGCAGGCCAGGAAGGCAAAGTATTGAGCCAAAGATTACTTAAGGTTTTGGACTGGCTTGAGACCGGTCACTCCTTTCCTTTTTGTCCCTTTCGGAACAGGAATGTCAATCTGGTGCCTGTCTCCGCTCCCATTGTAATTTGAAAGAACATAACTGCATTGGATGTCCCAGGTTCACAGCAAGAGAGCAATTTGTCTCATGAATAACTCATGCCTCAAAACTCAAAGACTTATCCATATCTGATTTAGATATTTAGACGAGACTTGAGACTTTAAACTCTGGAGATAATGCTGGAATGAGTTAAGAGTTTTGGAGCTATTGGGATGTAATAAATGTATATTATAATTAAGAAAGGCATGAATGGGGAGGGGGGAAGGGACAGAACACTATAGTCAGAGTGGACTAAGACAGATAACAAAGAGGAACAAATGCTGGGCCAGGCACTAGAGACCCGGATTCTGAGACAACTCACTCCCTCCTCCAGGCAGGCCGTGGTTTCCTCACCTACAAAATGAGAATATTGGACAAGCTGGCTCCTCAAGCAGATTTTCATTAATATTATAAAAGAGGGCCTGTTCACAGATTCAAAAGAATCTAGTCCTGGCCCTAATTTAACACAGGACCCCATTAATTACATTAACCTCTAAAACCTCTAGAATGACTACTTTTTTTTTCATACCCCACACTCTCATACCCAAGGTTCCTGTGACAAGAATAGAGAACCACATGGCAAAAGACCCCCCTCCCCATTTAGAGTTGCAAAATAAAATAGGTTTTCACTTGCTAAACCTGGCAACTCTCCTGGGCTTGCTTATCCTCTGACAGATACGGGGCTATACAGGCAGTATGTGCTTCTCTGGGGTTGGGACAGAGCCAAAGGTCACCATAGGAAAAAAAAAATCTCAGGCAGAGATCTGGGGCAATGAATCCAGGATCTTGGGATCATTTGGGGCAGCCTGTTTTTTTGTTTTTTTGTTTTTTTTTTTAAGAGACAGAGTCTTACTTTGTCGCCCTTGGTAGAGTGCTGTAGCATCATAGCTCACAGCAACCTCCAGCTCTTGGGCTTAGGTGATTCTCTTGCCTCAGCCTCCCGAATAGCTGGGACTACAGGTGCCCACCACGGCGCCTGGCTATTTTTTGTTACAGTTTGGCTGGGGCCGGTGCCCTGCTTACTGAGCCACAGGTGCCACCACTGGGGAACCTGTTTAAAATGCAGGTTCCCAGGTCCCATTACAGACCTCAACAAATTAGATTCTCTAGCAGTAAGGCCTTAGAACCTGTATTTTTATAGTAATAATAGTAATTAATATTCACTGAACATTTTTTTTTACATCCGTTAAGCACACTCGTTTAATCATCACAATACCTTAGGAGCTAAAAATTATTATTATATTTTCCTGTTTCACAGTTAAAGAAACAGAGGCTCAGGAAGGTTAATGACTTGCCCACAGTCATACGGCTAGTAAGTAGTGCAGTCAGGATTCAAAGCCAAGCAGAATAACTCTCAACTATTATATTAAGTATGCTTACATGATTCTTATATGTCTGGAATAGCTCTATCCAGCTTTGAGAATCACTCCCTGCCACCTAGTCCATCCTAAATAAACACATCAATATTCTTCTCCCCTTTCTGTAAAAATGCCTGGACCTGCTTAATAATCTCAGCATCATGAAAAGTAGAACTGGATATAAAGTGATACAATAGGAAGTACACAGCAACACTTCTGATGTATCGTGACCTAAAAAATCAAACCTACGTCTGCTTAAGCCTCTTGTTTAGCACTATCAGCAGAACTTTCTGCAGTGATGAAAATGTCCTGTGTGTATGCTGTCCGACACAGCAGACACTAGTCACATGTGTTACCAAGCACTTGAGATATGGCTAGTGTGACTGAGGAACTGAATTTTAAATTGTATTTAATTTTTTTAAATTTTATGTAATTTTAATTAATCCTTATTTAAAAACCAAAGTCAGGTAAAATATTTCCCATGAAACACACCTTTATTGTTTCGGCAGGATTGCATTTCACTTCAACTATTGCACTGCTTATGAGTTGAGATGTGCCGTAAGTATAAAAGTTACACTGGTATAAAAAAAGAATGTAAAATATCTCATTAATAATTTTTATATTGACATGTTAAATGATGTATTGTATATGTTGGGTTACATAAAAATATTAGTAAAATTAATTCCCCTATTTCTTTCTACTTATTCAACATGGCTACTAGAAAATTTTAAATTACACACGTGGTTCATACTGCATTTCTGTTGGAAAGCACCAATAGGAAGGGTATCTCCTCTAGATCTAACTATCCAGTTAATAAAAAATACAGGGGATAGAGGAACAAGTTAAATAATACCATGAGGAAGGAATCAACTCCAATGTAGACTGTTAAGATCACTGATGAGACAAATAACCTAGTTTTTCCAACATATCAATGCCATCAAAAAAGATGAAGAAAAAGAGAGAGAGGGGAAGGTGAAAGGGAAAAGAGAGAGATAAGATGGCACATTTAAGTGTACCATCTGCTGGAGCAACAGTGCCCCTCTGCTCGGGGTGAGCTGGCTGTGGTCTCAGGTGTTGGGGATGAGGCTGATGCATTATTTTCTCAGTACCTCATGTGTGAGGTTATCCTGTACCCTACCCCCACCTCCACCCCCACCCCCACCCAGGACAGGTGCTGGAACTAGGAGCATCCTCCCAGTTGCTGAAGGAGTAACTCTGAGTCTGCTTGAGAGGCTGAGGTCAAAGGGCCAGGTGAGTGGCCTCAATACTTCCACAACAAAGACTCGCCTTCACTTTGGGGTGGGGCATCTGAGGGTTCTAGGGCTCAGCTTTTCTTCTTGTGAAATAGGAGTGAGGAAAAAAAATCGTGTCTCATCACCACCTTCAGAGGTGAGAGTAGGAGGAATCCTGATGCAGTGTGGGGTAAGTGCCATGAGATCCTTGATAAAGCCCATGACATAAATTCCACAAAGCACCTCATTGTCAGGGTGGCAGCAGTAGAAGAGGGCTTGAGTTAGAGTTTGTCTGAAGTTTGCCACCAGTGCAATGTGCTTTCTCAAACATTCCATCCCTTGAGCCTCTCATTTACCCTGAAGGGTAAATGGAACCTCTGTCTCCATTTGTTAGATGAGAAAACTGAGGGCATAAGAGAGCAAGTGACTTGCCCAAGGTCGCACAGGTAGTAAGTGGCAGAACAAGGATGTGGACCCAGGTCTCTCAGCCCCCATCTACCTAGAGGCCCACTCACCATGATCCCTTCAGGTTACAAAGCCTGAGTCGCTGATGCAAAAATGAAAGCCTCAAAGCCACCCCAGGTACTGGGCAGTCCTCTGACAGCTCCTACAGATGCATCCAAGCCCTCACCACACTGGGCTTCATTAAGTCTCCCTCTACCCAGCTAGATTATGTTTGATTCCATAGCATTTAGTGTGAGAAAGATATTCAACAGAAGTATGGTGGAAAAAAGAACAAAGGAAAGAAATAAAACACTAAAAATAACAACACAGCCAGGCAAGGTGGCTCACACCTGCAATCCTAGCACTCTCGGAGGCTGGGGAGGAAGGATTGCTTGAAGTCAGGAAAGCAGCCTGAGCAAGAGCAAGACCTCTTCTCTACAAAAAAATAGAAAAATCAGGCAGGCATGGTGGTAGGCGCCTGTAATCCCAACTAGTCATGAGGCTAAGGCAGGATCCCTCGAGCCCAGGAGTTTGAGGTTGCTATGAGCTATGATAATGCCATAGCGCTCTAGCTCAGTTGACAAAATGAGACAGCCTCAAAAACAAACAAAAAAAATCAACACGACACAGAATATGTTATATTATATAGACAGTGAAGCCTTGTAATTTATGAGTCCTGTCCAGAGACCTTTGCAAACTGCACATTTCCAAATCCACAGTGCCCCTTCTGAAACACACAGAACCCAGGCCTGCCTCTGTCTTTTATACTCCCAGAGCCTCCCAGCCCCTACCAAGTAAGGTTGTAACCTCAGACAAATCTCCAAATAAATAATAATCCTACCATTCTTAGCTTAAATGCTGCATAAATATAAAAGATTATTACTATAAGGGGGAGGTATTCTGTACCCCAAACCCACTGATATCAAGGCCCAGGCTGGGTGAAAACTTTGGGTGAATTAATCAGCCAACAATTATATTTAAAGATGTGATATGGGCAGGAGGCCTGGTGATCTATGGTCTCCTTGGGATGAAGGAGGGAACAGACACTGTGGCCCTTAGGGACTCAGAAGGATGGGAAGCTGATGACCTGCCTGGAGTAACTGCCCAAGCTGTGGACAACCAGGCTGGGGACATTCACATCAATGCTCAGTTACCTCTTTTCATAGTCCAGTCTAGGAGCCTGAGTTTTATTTCTTTCCCCCCTAACAATTTCTAGTAAGGGCTTCTCAGCTCTAAGACCTCTGCCATGGAGACATTTCCCATCTCCCTCCAAATTCTTTCCTCTCATATCCTAAATCTTTTTAGCTTTAAGATACAAAGCAAAACCTAGAGCCTGGCCTCCCCTCTTCCCCAGTATTCTCAGGATCACCTCCTTCCTGCTGATCTGACCTTTGCCTCCTTCCTCCCTGCAGGTTGGTCTGCCTGCTGGAAATGCTTTTCATACCCTTCCGGGAATGTGTGCGCAAATGAACTGTGTAGGCGGTAATGGGGGAAGCGTGCTGCTGGAGCTGCTGGAGCTGCTGGGCCCCAGGAAGCTGGACTCAATTTGGGGAACTGGGAAACATCACCACCACCCTGAAGTACTTTGCCAGGCCGTTCTCTGGTATGCAACCACCAGGGTATTGCTTTCCACAGGCTTGGGATCAAGGAGGCCACAGAACGGTCCGGGGCCAGCAACGAGACGCCAGCCCAACCCTCAAAGGGGAGAGGTACATTTTTCTGGGCAAGTTCCACATGTGTCATGAGTTAAACTACTGAGATTTTAAATAAATATATTCTTTATACCACACAGAAGTCAATGTACTCATATATGGACAACTAAATCCTTCCCAACTCTGCCTTCAGCAGCTATGACCAGAGGCAACTGCTCCTCAGGAGGTCACAGCTGAAGGGGACTTAAACCAGGGCTGGGCATGTCCTCCTAGTGCTGGGCTCTTTTGCAGAAAGCAGGAGGAAGCCTTGCAACAGATAACAGTTGCTGAGAAGGGCAGTGGGGTCAGGGTAGACTCACCCATAAAGCCTGCACCTGAGCACGTTACAGCTGAGTCGAGGGACACTAATACCAAGTTCAACTACTGGGCAAACCCACTTTTCTGCTAGAGCACAGTGAGGATCAAGGGGCCAAAGACTCCTGATCAGCCCAACAGGAGTCACCAAGTCCAAGCACAAAGTCTATGAACTCCTCTCCTGGGAGGTTCCCCTCTCAGACCCTGGCCACACATGGGTCACATGGTTAGGCACAGTCTTACCAAGCCTGGGTCTTTTCTAATTCATGAATCCTTAGCATCCCACAGGCAGGTACTCTGAGAAGACAGCTTGGAAGTGAAGGAAGAGGCAGAAGCCATGAACAGATGAAACTCAACAAGCACAGCACCCCACGCAAGTCACAGGAGTGCCAGTGTGACAACTAATGCTATGCACAGTGCACCTGAGTTCACAAAAAGAGGGCACAGAACTATTGGCTGACCATGAGCCTGCAGCTTAAAACAAGAACATCTCAAGGGTATCCCATACCCCAACTCTTGGGTCTCTACGAACAGGGAGAAGCAGGTAATTTCCCCAGCAATTAGGCTCGGCGCCCATAGCTCAGTGAGTAGGGCGCCGGTCACATACACCAAGACTGGCGAGTTCAAGCCAGGCCCCAGGCCTGCTAAACCATGACAACTGCAACCAAAAAAATATCTGGGTATTGTGGCGGGCGCCTGTAGTCCCAGCTACATGGGAGGCTGAGGCAAGAGAATCACTTGAGCCCAAGAGTTTGAGGTTGCTGTGAGCTGTGATGCCATGGCACTCTACCAAGTAAACACAGTGAGACTCCATTTCAAAAAAAAAAAAAATTCCCAGCAATTAAAGAAGTATTGGGCAGCACCTGTGGCTCAGTGGGTAGGGCGCTGGGCCCCATATTCTGAGGGTGGCGGGTTAGAACTCAGCCCCAGCCAGCTAAAACAGCAGTGGCAAGTGCAACAAAAAATAGCCAGGTGTTGCAGTGGGTGCCTGTAGTCCCAGCTATGTGGGAGGCTAAGGCAAGAGAATCGCTTAAGCCCAAGAGTTGGAGGTTGCTATGTGCTGTGACGCCACAGCACTCTACCGAGGACAACAGAGACTCTATCTCAAAAATAAATAAATAAATATAAAGAAGTGTCAATTAAAATAATAATGTTTCCATTTATATCTACAGAGATCAGTAAATAATGAAAAATGTCTTAAAACAAATGGCCCAGGGATGGCAAGACTGCAGGCAAATAAGAACACATGTGTGCTATATTGCTATTGGCTACCCAATACTATCCCTTGAGAGTGAGGATAATCAAACCCTATCAATGCAGCTTTTGACCTAATCACCTCACTCCTGCCAACTTAAGCTAAATCCTAGGAATTTATCTGAAATAATTTTAAATAAAAAGGGGTAATCAAAGGAAGAAAGTTGTTTTATCAGTGCAATTTGTTGGGGTTTTGTTTTGTTTTGTTTTTGAGACCCAGGGTTGACTGCTGTGGTGTCACAGCTCACAGCAATCTCAAACTCCTGGACTCAAGCGATTCTCTTGCTTCCGCCTCCTCAGTAGCTGGGACTACAGGCATCTGCCACAACACTCTACTAGTTTTTCTATTTTTAGTAGAGACCAGGTCTCACTCTTGCCCAGGCTAGTCTCAAACTCCTGAGCTCTGGCAATCCACCCGCCTCCTATCAGTGCAATTTGTGAAGGTTAAAAACTGAGAAATGAAAACCAAATGTCTAATAAGAAGGGAACGTTGATATGAAATTCAAAGAAATAGGATATAGTCAGTTAAAAGGGAATTTATGGAACTATACTAACTGGGAAAAAAAGTAAAGCAGGAAATTGTGCAAGTACAATGACTGTATACAAACAAAGATTGAGGGGAACAACAGAAAAACATACCTATATACTCGAGTATAAGCCAAGTTTTTTGTGCCGAGTTTGGGTTTTTCTGCACAAATTTTGCGCCGGAAAAAACTCGGCTTATATTCGAGTATATACGGTAAATAGCAGTGTCTAGGTTGTAGGATTATGAATGTATTATTTATTTATTTATTTATTTATTTATTTATTTATTTATTTATTTATTTATTTATTTAGTGTAGCTTTATCGCCCTCGGTAGAGTGCTGTGTCATCACACAGCTCACAGCAACCTCCAACTCCTGGGCGTAGGCGATTCTCTAGCTTTAGTCTCCCGAGTAGCTGGGACTACAGGCGCCCGCCACAACGCCCAGCTATTTTTTTGTTGCAGTTTGGCCGGGACTGAGTTTGAACCTGCCACCCTTGGTATATGGGACCAGCACCCTACTCACTGAGCCACAGGAGCCACCCAAATGTATTATCTTTTGAGTTTCTCAAAAGTATTGTTTCTTTTTAAGCAATAAACTTTTAGCAAAGTGACCTGGCCTCTGTAAGGTATGCTTATCACTCTCTGCTGGGAATTAGGATGCCAACTAACTCTTAACCTCAGGGCATGCCACACCTCAGGCTGTTGAGACCCTCTCCTGCCTCAGCCTCCTGAGTATCTGGGACTACAGGCCCACACCACGACACTCAGCTAATTTTTTCTATTTTTTGTAGAGATGGGTCTCACACTTTTTCAGGCCTAACCTCCAGGGACCCTCCTGCCTCACTAGAGAGGGGGAGAGCACAGGCAATTCTATACATTTAAACACTGAAATGGATAATTTAAGAATTAAATGCAAGAGTATGCAAATACCCATCTGCTACTTACATCTCTATCTTGCCAACAAGAGTTGTTCCCAAATTAGAATGATCTCAAATGTCAGGTTGTCCACCCAATCTGTAGGCAGGTTAAGGGTGGCTGCTTGGTTTACAGATGAGATCTGAAGTTCGAGGGTTGACACGACTTGCTCAAGGGCACTAAATCAGAGACTGCTGGGACAGCTGCTACCACTTCCCTACTAACTGGCAGGTACATGTGTGCTAGTGAGGCTTAGAACATTCCTAACATGGGGCATTGCTCTCGACTGGACACAGACATTGTGACTTGTGCCACACACACACAACTCAAACCCTATTGTTTGCCAGAGCCCTACCTCTCTGCTCCATGGAGATGCCTCCAGGAGTACACCAGGGTGGCCAGCCACCCCTCTGAGTCTTGATGTCACCTATCCAAATTCCACTAAGCATTCTGAAGTCCTCCCTGGCTTGGAAAGCATGAGGTCATCCCACCTCATGCTCACAGGTGTCTGCACAAGCCGTGTGGACTCAAGTCGTGGCTCTACCACTTCCTGGCTATGAGGTCTTATAAGTGACCTGCTTAGTGTTCTTGTCTGTCAAACGGGGATCATAAGAGCCTCTGTGTGAAAGCATTGCCATGAGGATTAAGTACAGTAATAGCATTTGGTACAGTGAGTACAAAATAACTTCTCCATGTGTTAGTAAGACATTTCCCTCATCAGAGTCTCTGTAAGAATTGAACTAGCTGAGAAATATAAAGCAGTCAGCAAATGCTTGTCTTATAGTAGAGCTCCATAAATAAGAGCTATTATTATAATGATAAAGTTGTCAAACACGGCACAGAAGCAGTAGATTTCCCCCAGGAAAGGGCTGGAGATGCTGCCATGTCCCTGCTGCCGCCCTGTGGGTCCCAGCACGCCACTCACAGCTCAAGGATGAGCACCACGTCGGTGCGGTCCTCGTAGACGTCATGCAGCGTGATGATGTTGGGGTGCAGCACCTGCCGCAGGATGCTCACCTCCCGCTCTATCTCCTCCCGGCTCACGCCGCGCCGGCTGGCCCGACTCTGCCGCTTCTTGATGAACTTGGCTGCATACTCCAGCCCTGTGCTCTTCTCCCTGCACTTCTTCACGATGGCAAACTGGCCACTGGGGAGACACAGACCCACACAATTAGGGCGTCACTCTAACTCAGAGTCACTCTGCCAGGACAGGACAGATCATCCCCCAGACGGCACCCCCACCAGGCTGACAGCTGCTGATTGAGACAGCGCAGGTACTGGGCTTCCCCTCTCTTCACATGAATCCTGTTCCTCTTACTAGGAAGGAGTGTTAGTATTCTTGGTGCATGGGGTGAACACTGAGGCACTGAAAAGTCATTGGTCTGGATGACACAAACTTGTCATTGCTCAGTGAGAACCCAAGTCTCGTCCCCACCAGATGAAATCACAATGTCTATAAGCAGGCTAGGTGGCAGGGGGGCTGGCTTGGGCACTGGCTGGAGTGGAGGCAGCTTAACAAGGTAAATCGTCACAGTGGGAGACCATCACAGTGAGAGGACTAGCATGACCCCAGAGTTGTAAAGTCAGGAAACTGAGGCACATGGAGAGGTCAAGGGACTCGCCTGATATAATCACAGAGTTAATGGAGAAACTAAAGCTCAAAGTTAGACAAGCAGCTGTCCACAAAGCCTCTGAGACAGCTTCAGGAGTCCAGAGCAGGCTTAGTCCCCTTCAGGTGCCAGCACCTAGGCTGGGCCTGGAAATCCTTCACTCAAGGGACCAAGACAGCAACCACAAAATCATGTCCATGCCAGAGCAGCAAGTAGTTCCAAGCCAGCTTCCCTGAGCACTCCAAGGCAGCCCACCCCGTGGGGAAGGGTAGAGCCTTCTGCTTCTCCATCTCACTGCTGGAAATCAGCAGGAACAAATCGAAGTCCTTGCAACCTTCCTAGTGGCTGTCCTTCCTGGGCATCCTTCCAGGTCCTTTCCACCACTGCCCACTGTTGCCCCATGATTTCTTGCTACCCCAACTGCCCACTGCTTGCAGTAACTCAGAAAGTTTTATAATTCAGCTTAATAAAGGGCCAACAGACTCCAGACTCAGGATATACCCTCTTAGAAACTCTGAGGTAGAAGTTATACACAATGAAATGCTCTGGATACACAGTATTTGCCCCAACCTCAGAAAATAGCATTGCATCTGGACCACTCCATTATTAGAATAATCCTCAGTGGACCAGGCATGGTGGCACACACCTATAATCTTAACACTTCAGGAGGCCAAGGAGGGAGGACCCCCAGAGTTCAGGAATTCAAGACTAGCCTGAGCAAGAGTGAGACCCCATCTCTAGTAAAAATAGAAAAATTCACTGACCGTTATAGCAGTGCCTGACGTCCTAGCTACTCAGGAGACTGAGGCAGGAGGATTGCTTGAGCCCAAGAGTTTGAGACCAGCCTGAGCAAGAGTGAGACCGGTCTACTAAAAATAGAAAAATTAGCCAGGCATCGTGGTAGATGCCTGTAGTCCCAGTTACTGAGGAAGCTGAGGCAGGAGGATCGCTTGAGCCCAAGAATTTGAGGTTGCTGTGAACTAGGTTGACACCTTGGCATTCTAGTCTGAGGACAACAGAGTAAGACTCTATTCCCCTACCCCCAAAAAGAGTAATATTCAGTGAGACAGTTTTCTTTTTCTTTCTTTTTTTTTTTTTTTTTGATACAGAGTCTCACTATGTTGCCCTCTGTAGAGTACCATAGCGTCACAGCTCACAGCAACCTTAAACTCTTGGACTGAAGCGTTTCTTTAGCCTCAGCCTCCCAAGAAGCAGGGACTACAGGTGTTTGCCACAACGCCCGACTATTTGTTTTGTTGTTGCAGTTGTCATTGTTGTTTAGCTGTCCCAGGCTGGGTTTGAACTTGCCAGCCTCAGTGTATGTGGCTGACGCCGTAACCACTGTGCTCTGGGCGCCAAGCCAGTGAGACAGTTTTTAAAATAACCTGAGAAGCAATAACAACAAAAAAGTCAAGTTGAGCAAGCATGGAATAGATATGCCAACACTTGAATAGCTTTCTATAGCAACCACGTCAGAGATGTCACCAAACACAAACTCAAGTATCTCTCCATCCCTTTAGCCTGTTTTCACTCAGCACTGTCTGAACATCTCCTCCGTGCCAGTTTCTGTGCTAGGCAGTGAGGGACAGGGACTAAAGGCACAGACAATGGGCACAGAGAGCATTCTGGGGAGGGAGAAATCCCTGGGGGCCAGGCTGGGCAGGGAAGGCTTTGTGGAGCCAAATTTATGTTACATTGTCAACTAAATATTTACAGCTATTTAGGCCCCAAATATTGGCTCTGAGCTGTCCACACACTAGAGGCTGACGCAGGTGGAGTGAAGCCAGGCCTCTCAAAGCCAGAGTGAACACATTCAGTGCAATCTCTAACACAGATGGTCACTTGGAGCCACTTTGGGCCTCGGGGACATTGAGTCCCTTAGTGGGTGCCAGCAAACACTCGACAAAGCTTCCAGTTCCAGGCGTCTGTGAGTCTCAGTGTCAGGGGGCCATACTCCTCTCCTCTCCCTCTGACAGACACCTCAAGGGGCAGCTGGCAGGGCCTGGCATCTCAGACTGTCCCTAACCTTTACACAGCAGCCCTAAGTTCTGACAGGTAAAGCAAAGCTTAATGATTTTCTGCGTTGCATTGAAGTTTACAGAGTACACAGGTGATAGCTCAGAGTTTGGCTTGGCATATAAGACCCCCAGCTCCCAGCCCCACACCATGTTGACAATGTTAGGACTTGTGAAGGGGCAAAAAGGCCCCTTGTTGTTGTTGTTTTTCTCAGACAGGCGCCCACTTCGACATCCAGATACTTTTTCTATTTTTAGTAGAGACAGCATCTTGCTCTTGCCAGAGGCTGGTCTCGAACTCCTGAGCTCAAGGGATCCCCTCCACCTCGGTGTCCCAGACTGCTAGGATTACAGGTGTGAACCACTGTACCCAGCCACCAAAGAGATTTTTGGAAAGTAGAGCTAAACATTTCAGATCACCTTGACAAAGCTTTCACTTTGTCTTACCAGGGAAACGATGCATCTTTTTTCTTTTTTTAACATCACATGCCTGAAAAATTTCTCAAACTCTCAAAAGGCAAATGAGTGTTTATTTTTCCTGCCTGAGTTTTCTCTTTGTAAGAAAGCTGTGCCAATGAGAGGTAACAGGGTTAGGCATAATGTGCAGGCAGCTTCTCCCCTGCAAAGGGAAGTATTTTGGGAGTTGGGCAACACCACTCATCTTGCCTCTCTTCATAGGATGGTGAGGGGGCCTCAGGCAGAGCCAAGGCCCTGGCAGATTTCTTCTCTCCTCTGGCTATTTCCACAAGAGCAGAGAATACTCTCCACTAGGCCCAGGCCCCAGGCTTCAAGGTCCAACAGGCCTTCAATGGCCTCATGGACTTACACTGTCACCTGGGACAAGTCGCAACCGGTTTAAACCTCAGTTTCCTTATCTGTAAAATGAGAATTAAGATTCCCTGCTAGAGAACTTTGAAGACTGGAAATATTTGCAGGGTTGGCCTACAGTCAGGATCAATAAATGGATCATGTGAGGATTGATCAGGAAGTACCCACAGACATGAGTCACTGACTCAAATGGTCTGAAACATGTAACCAGGGAGTCAGCTTCATTTTAAAACCCCCCAGTGATTCTAGTACACAGCCAGATGTGAGAACATCTCTGTTCCAAGCAATTAGCCATCTTTCTTTTTTTTAATTTTTGTTTATTTATTTATTTTGAGACAGCCTCAAGCTGTCACCCTGGGTAGTAGAGTACCATAGCATCACAGCTCACAGCAACCTCCAACTCCTGGGCCGAAGCGATTCTCTTGCCTCAGCCTCCCAAGTAGCTGGGACTACAGACGCCCACCACAACGTCTGGCCATTTTCTGATTGCAGTTGTCATTGCTGTTTGGCAGGCCCGGGCTGGGTTCGAACCTGTCAGCTCTGGTGTATGGGGCTGGCGACTTAGCCGCTTGAACTATAGGTGCCGGGCCATTAGCCAACTCTTTTAATCTTAAAGCAGTGGTGCTCAACCCTGGCTACACACTGGCATCTCCTGGGGCATTTTACAACTACTGGTGTCTAGGTCTCACTCCCAGAGAGTACTAATCTCCTGGGTCTGGGATGCAGTCTGGAGATGGGGAGATTTAAAAGCCCCTTGAGTGACAGATGTGCAAGTGGGGTGAGGACCACTGACATACAGCAGCTCTCTGATCATCTCCATTTCATAGGTAAAGAAACTATACCATCATTACTCATGCTATTCCCTGTCCTTTTCAGTATTACCCTTTCCAGCAGTTCCCTGACCTGGCCATTTAAGGGAGGGAAGAGAGAAAGGGAATCTTGTCTCCTCTGTCAGCACAGTTTTTGCTTCAGTAGGGCAACAATCTCACTGCTGTAAAATTAACTTAAAAATAAAGACAGATTATGCTAGACCAGTGTTTTTCAACCTTTTTTGTCTTACAGAACACTTGAGCCTATAGTTAAACTTTTATGGCACACTTATGTTGATCAGAAAGTAAAAAAGAGAATATACTTACTGAAGTTTGAACTGCTTTCAAAAATAAGTTAATTAATGCTCTTTAAAAATTTTTGTGGTGGCTCACGCCTATAATCCTAGCATTCTGGGAGGCCAAGGTGGGTGGATTGCTTGAGTTCAGGAATTCAAGACCAGCCTGAACAAGAGACTCTGTCTCTACTAAAAACATTAGAAACTAGCCGATATTGTGGTGGCACCTGTAGTCCCAGCTACTCGGAAGGCTGAGGCAAAAGGATCACTTGAGCCCATGAGCTTGAGGTTGCTGTGGGCTGTGATGCCATGACAATCTACAAAGGATGACAAAGTTAAAATCTGTATAAAAAAAAAAAAAAAAAAGAAAGAAAGAAAGAAAAAGAAAAGAAAAGAAAAGAAATGAAAAAGCCAATTTTTGCGGCACACCTAAGATCCTCTCATAATGCCACCACGCCACCAGCTGAAAATCACTGCTCTAGGGCCTGGGGGAACAACAAGAGTGAAAATGTGCGGTTGAGTACTCCCTGGCCACGGTACCCACAGCAGATACACAAAAGCAGAATGTGAGGGTGGTTTTATTATGCCCATCAGAGGGCACCAGCAGACCCAAGGCAGAGGTGAAGACAGTGATGGTGACAGGTGCTGTCTGCACACCAGGAGGGCTCTACAGCCAGAAATCAAGGTCTCAGGAGTAGAAGCCACCCTGCTAGGCCATGGGGTAGGCGTGGGAGGCAAGGGCCCAGCTAGGGCAAGACAGAGCCACTCAGTGTGCTATCTCGGGAGGGAGCAGAGGAGAGCTATTTGATCTCTAATTAGCCAAAACTAATTCAAAAACTACGGGAATATTGTAACACCGGTACACATATGGGGAGCACACATATTCAATCCCTCTCCCTTTCCCCATAGCAACTGTTGAAACCTAATCTGTGGTCTAATGTAGCAAAGGGCTAGTAGTCGGGAGTCCTGATTGCTGGTCCGACCTGGCTTCAAAGTTTCACACTTGGACAAGGAGCTGCCTTCTGGGGTCATGTTTCTCTATTTGCCACCCGAGGTCTCACCTGAGAAAGCTTCCTGTCAGAAAGCTCCAAAAAGCCTGTGACAACTCTAAACAGAAATGAAGCCTTTCCCTTCACTATCCAAATTCCTATCTCTGGGCTGGTGTCAGGGACACCAGCTTGTAGTCAGAACACTACCACTAACTGCCCATGACCCTGGATAATCTGTTCAATTCTCTAGGCTCCAGTTTCCCCCTTTGCCAAATAGGGATGATAAAACCTGCCCTGCCCACCTGCCAGGACTGTTTGGGAAATCATGAGATAATGTCTGAGAAAGAATTCTACCACCCAGCCTTGTAGGAAGGTGTCATGAGAGGGCGGGTGGGAATTCCGTGCCTGAGGCTGGCTTGCAAAAGTCACAAGTCACATAGGAGGGTGTAGTGAGGGACAGTAAATCCACCAGACACAGAAGGGACATTCCTGCTCCTGCCAACATGCTCTCCTGCAATTCTGTCAGGAACACACCCCTCTCCCAAGGCAGAGGACTCAGCTCCTCACTCACTCAGCACCCAGGAGGACAGAGATTGGTGTTACTGGCAAATGGACCTCATTCCAGAACTTGGCGGGGTGGGAGGTTGGGGGGGTGAGTGTTGGGGGTAGGCAACCCACAAGGGCTCTCCTATTGTTTGCGCAAGAATCACATGCAAGGGAATATACCCAGACACAGACCCAACCTCAGCTCCCAAGCTCCATAGAAGAAGCTCCATTCCCCCCAAATTCTTCACTGCCCAGGGGGAATAACCCAGATATGACCCAAATGTCATACCATGGGACAGATTTGGTACAGCAATGTGGACAGCACAACAATTTACATCCAGCTGGGCACAGTGGCTCATGCCTGTAATCCCAGCAATTCGTGAGGTTGAAGCAGGCCAGGAGTTCAAGATCAGCCTGGATAATAGTAAGATCCCACCTATACAGGCACAGTGGCCCAGGCCTATAGTCCCAGCTACTTGGGAGACTGAAGCAGGAGGATCCCTTGAGCCCAGGTATTCATGACTATTTGAGCTACGATTATACTATTCTACTTCTCCCTGAGTAACAGAACAAGACCCTGTCTTTTAAAAAGTAAAAATGAAGGTTGCTTCCTTAGGTTGGAATCTGTCTCTTAAAAAACAAAACATATTTACATTTAGTTTTTCCCTTTACAAGCTAATTTCACATTCATTCTCTCTTTTAATATTTTCAAGCAACATTCTTAGTTTCACTTTACAGATTAAAAAAAAACCCTCTGGGTTTAGAGAAGTCAAGTGTCCTGGTAGTTGGTCCAGGTAGCAAGGCACAAATTCAAGTCTACCAACTCCAGCTTCAGTGAGACTCTTAGGTAACTGACCAGAACAGGTGTATCAAGGAGTAAGGAGAGGGGCCTATCCCAGAGGGGAGGGACATTTTATCATTGACATTGTTTAGAATTACTGGCATGTGATGATAATAAAAAAGCAGACTCAAAATGAAAAAATAAAATAAAAATTAAAAAAAAAAAAGCAGACTCTCATAGCACTCGGGGAGACTAAGGCAGGGGGATTGTTTCAACTCACGAATTTGAGCAAGAGAGAGACCCTGCCCCATGTTGTGGTGGGCACCCGTAGTCCCAGCTACACAGGAAACTGAGGCAAGAGGATCACTTGAATCCAAAAGTTTGAGGTTTCTGTGAGCTATGATGCCACGGCACTCTACCCAGGGTGACAAGTGAGACATCATCTCAAAAAAAAAAAAAAAAAAAAAGAGACTGATTTTTATTTTATTTGATTATTGTTTTCCAATTCTCAAAAGACAAGGTACCCCTCATGGTCTACACTGAGGTGGACCACTGTAGGACAATATTTAGAAATAAACAAGCCTGCCCAGCCACCCTCTGTGGTAAGCCATGGCCACCAGACTTGTTCATTCTGTCAACTAGCAGTGGCCAGCTCCTAAAGGTTTTGTTGGGTCTATGATCCAGCAGTTCTAACTCTTTCCCTTCCTCACTGGACTCTAAAGCTTCCATAAATAGAGTGATTTGCCCCAAAGTCACCAATTTATCAAGGTGTCGATAAGACAGCTGCACAGAATGCAGGGACCCAACCCTGGAACAAGATGCCATATGAGGTGAGCAGTATCAAATGGGAAGTGTTCCCAGACAAAGGGATGTGGAGGGGGGTTCCTCCTCCAGCTTCCTCACAGAGGTCACTACAGTTCCTCTTCACACCCTAGAGAAAAATGAGTTGAGATTCCTCTGGAATTACCCTGCAAGTTTTCAGGGCCATAGGGCAGGGATAATGTTTAAAAGGTTCCCAATCAAGGCCAGCCCAGGTACAGCCCATGGGAATGAAACTGAAACCAATGTGTCTGGAAGGCAGCAGCAGCTCTAATCAATATTTCACAGAAATCAGATCTGCCTGATCTTAGGGGGCATACACCAAGACCTCACAGCCACAGCCTGTCTGAGGATGGTGTCACTTAGCCCCCTCCCCACTCCTCTGCCTAGCTGGGACACCTCTGTTGCTGATCCACCCCTCTTTCCCCCTCTTCTCAATAATCCATCCTCTATCCAGTACACTCCCAATTCTCACGAACAAGTTCCTTTCCCCCATCGCCTTAGAACCAACCTGTTTCTGATCTCCTCCACATAAGTTCAGAATTCAGAGTCAAAAAACCCAGGTTCTAATTCTAGCTCTGCTGCCCTTAGCAAATCACATAATTTTGAGGCTCAGTTTCCTTGCATGTAACACATCCCAGTCTCATCAGATAGTAATGAGAATGAAATGAGACAAGGATGTGAAAGCACCATGCAAACCATGCTTTCTTTATGAATGTCAATTATTATTTCTTTTTGTCCATTAAATCACTACATTGAATGCTGGTCTCTATTTTCCCATTGCAGTATATTCTTGAACCTGATTCAACTGCAATGAAACCCATCCTCAAATCCCAGCTTAGAAACAGACAGTGCTAATGGCCGGGCGTTGTGGCGGGTGCCTGTACTCTCAGTTACTTGGGAGGTAGAGGCAAGAGAATTGCTTAAGCCCAGGAGTTGGAGGTTGCTGTGAGCTGTGATGGCATGGCACTCTGCCCAGGGTGACAGCTTGAGGCTCTGTCTCAAAAAAAAAAAAAAAAAGAGAGAGAGAGAGAGAGAGAAAGAAAGAGAGAAAGAAAGAAACAGACAGTGCTGGGTAGCACCTGTGGCTCATTGGGTAGGGCGCCGGCCCAATATACCAAGGGTGGTGGGTTCGATTCTGGCCCCAGCCAGCTAAAACAGCAATGAGAATTGCAACAAAAAATAGCTGGGCATTGCGGGCACCTGTAGTCCCAGCTACTCAGGAGGATGAGGCAAGAGAATCGCTTAAGCCCAAGAGTTGGAGGTTGCTGTGAGCTGTGATGCCACACACTCCACCAAGGGCAACAAAGTGAGACTCTGTCTCAAGAAAAAAAAAAGAAAGAAACAGACGGTACAAGGGGAGATTGTGGCAGTTGAAAAACAGGGTCCCCAGGTGGTATGAGGATCTAGGAAGGCAGAAAACACTTGGGGACACAGTTACTCAAGTTCAGGGAAAGCAAAGGACCAGATGTCCAGGACACCAACATAGAAGAAACACAACTTCATCAGAAGTCAGAGCTGGAAGCAGGTCAGAATTACAGCCAAAAAGATGAGGGTAAGGAGCAAAGTATTACCACAGGCCAGGCGGGTAACATGTCAGGACTAGACAGGCAAGACGAGGAGTGAGAAGCAGGGAGTAGCAGTGAAGCCAGCACGAAGCAGGTGGAGAATCTAGAGCCACAGAAACATCGGCCGAGCACCTGCAGGTAGAAGAGGGCCCAGGGCCTCTCAGAAGGACTTTCCTTCCAGCAAATGGGCCACACTTGCTATTTAATGAACACGTTTCCCCTCCCTGATCATGTTGCCACTGTCTTTCTTGACAATGGCTTTTAAATGTATCTGAGAGGTAGAACTCCTCAAATCTTTCACAGAAGTCCAATGTGTAAGACAGTTCAAAAGCCCTGCTTCTTTGGGGGAGAGGCACTCAGAGCCCAACCACTCACCACCCCCACCTATGATATCTAAAGGGGTTTCATGGAACCCCCCGCCAAAAGTTCCAGGGAATATAGTTTGAGAAATACTGCTCTATAGCTCGGAAGTATGTTCTTAGGTGATCCCAGAGAAGTTTCAAACTATAAGTGAAAATAAAGTAAAAACAGAACACGCCAATGGCTTCTCAGAATTATTATCTAATCTTTTAAGAAGTCACTTGAACCCACAGTCAACAGCGAGGAATACTTGTAGGATAAGTATCAGGAAGTAGACGTCTCCAGGGAAGTCTGACCACTGCACGGCCACTGTCCACAAAGTCAGAGGTGGCTCCTCTGTGCTGGCCTGTGACAGCTGCTTTAACAGGTTAGAGACTGTTTAATTTCCTGGGCCTAGAGACTAACAGACTAACTTCCTTCCTCTGTTCTTCCCCAACCCCCATTTTTTGGTCAGAAAAACTCTGAAAGCACAAAAAGGAAGGAATCGTTTAGCAAAGCCAAGTCAGGCTGAGGTACTTTCTGGAATCTATTTTTAAATTTAAGCACATTTTGATGCTGTTGTCAAATGAACATGAACCCGTAAGTCCAAGGCCTGAAATAAATTAGGGTCAATTTAAGTCGGATTTGCCTCTACAGAGAAAGGTTTTCACTGAAAATACTGATCAGTGTCCTCTGATATTTCCCTAGAACCTAGATTTTAGACACTGACATGATGTAGGTTTCTGAGGAAGTGCTAGGCTTGGAGGGTACCACTCACCTACCCACCCATCCACTCACCAACTATCCACCCATCATCCACCCAACTGTCCATTCAGCCACCATCCAACCCTCATTTATTGATTATTGTTCTGAATGCTATAAATAAGACACACCCCACAACCTGAGAGGCTTATAGTCTATTGCAGAGATCAAACACTGATGAAAAGGAAATACACAGCATGGGTATGAAAGAAATGTCTGTAGCAGCTCCCTGTAGAGGCACACAGTGATATGTAAATACTTCATTCAGCAGAGGCCCTGTCACTGGTTTCCATTCCCCGCCCTCCCTGACTCCCTGTCAAGTGGTCACTTTCTCAAGGAAATACACCAGGAAGATGAACTTGCCCTTTCCTCTCCTCTTTGTGGTGTGGAGGGAAGGAGAGAACAGCAGTTGAGTGGCCAGTTGTGCTCAGTTCCTGATAAGTATCAGGAAGGCACACTTCCCACCACCTCCCCAAGTTCCTAACAGGTGTACATTTGATTAGTGAAACCATTCAGCAGAACAGGTCGGCTTGGCTTAAAGTATAACACCTTAAATGTGTGTGACTTGTGCTATGCCATGTCTCAATCGAGAGTAACTTGAGGTTTTCCTATCGCTGTGGGGGTTTAGGGTCAGCTCTCATAAATAGGTGACATGAACAGCTCATCTTCTAGACTCTCTCTCTCCAACTTGGCAGACCCCTCCCCTCTAGTGCAAAGAGCTCTCTGGCACCTGGCCTGTCTCCTGCACCTCTTCTGAGCCCACATGACCCTGTGATCTTTCTCACAACTCACAGAAGGTGAGAAAGGATCTTCAAGGGTTAACCTAACCTCTCTCCAAAGTAATGCCTTCACATTTTGACAGCATTTTTGACCAATAGGGGGCTTTTATGGTGGCAAGTTTAGGTACACATTAGACAAGTGGGGAAATGACTTGGGGATAGAAAGGTCTTTCCACGTCCCTAAAATTCCTACTAGTTACCTCTATAGAGGATTATATGTGTCTGTGAATGAGGATGTATGCACAAATCATAACCAATGATTTCTTGTCCATTTTCTTTTTTTTTATTTTTTTATTTATTTTTTTTTTTCCATTTATTTATTTTTTATTGTGGAGAAGGGGCAGGGAAAGAAGGCGGGGGAAGAGGTGAGTGACAGGGTCGGGCCAGTGGCATGGTACCACATTGGCTGTATCTAGGTAGAGGCAGTTTCAGGCCAGGCCTTGCTGAGTCGTTGCTACGCGGA
>CAUYPK010031627.1:0-14966 GCA_963574355.1 Loris lydekkerianus | reverse complement strand
GCTCTGATACCCGAGGAGCTATATACAGTTGAGTGTTTGCTCTGATACCCGAGGAGCTATATACAGTTGAGTGTTTGTCATTTGCTTCCCAGAATCCTGCCCGAGGCTGAAGAACCAGTGGTGTTCTGTGTCTCTCACGTTCACATCCAAGTACCTTTGCTGTTCAGACCTATGACAAGTTATCACAGACTTAACGAAGGAGAACTTCAGGCAGGAGACACCACGGGATGAATGAAGTAACTGCTGGAGGGCTGCGGGCCTGACCTCAGTCCTGTAGGGGGATTTTATGGTCTATCCAGGCTCAGGGTATCTCTACTTTAGAAGGACCGTGCAACTCTCAGCTGGCCCTGACCTGCCTTCAGGCGGTTAAGAATGGTTTGCTGGACGTGTTCTGCAGTTTGAGGCTTTTTCTTAACATTGTTAGGGCTGTAGCTTTTTTGAGCAGAGGCATTGTATTTCCAGAGCTCTCCATTCTTGCCAGGATTTGCGTTCTTAGAAACCAGGAAGTCGTGTGAAGAGAATTATCTGAAACCAACACGCCCTTGCTTTGAGTATTGAATCCATTTTTTGTTCCCTCATTTCAGTCGGTATTTACTGGTCTTTAAGAACTGAATTACCGTTAGCCTTAAGCTCAGATCCAAGGATTGAAGGAGTAAGTCATGTGTCGCCTTAGTGAACCTAAGGATTTGCTAACCCATGCTTCTTTCCATGGAAAGGACCTGATGAAATGAGGCCCTGAGGTTTTGCATGGATATATTTTTCCTTTGTTCCCCAATACTTAATTCTTACTGTGAACAGAAAAATGGCAGGGATGTAAGGAATATAACCAAAAAGACAACCAGTGGCCCATGGCAGGTGCAGTGTCGAAGCTTGAACTTTTTTTTAAACTTAAAGATAATATCTAAGTGGTAAATACTTTTGGTAGACTACCTACAAAATACAGAGAAGCATGAAGAAGAACATGAGTATTTCCCAGTATCTCACCCCAAACATCCACCTGGAATGTTAATTGCCCAGCTGTTTTGAAAAGCAGTTTGTTAATAAATAGTGAAACTGGAGGTGTTGCCCGAGTGACACAGCAATTCCAGTTCACTGATATTGTCACCTTGTCTGTAGCAGGGAAGAAGTGTGGAAATAATGTAAATGTCCATCCGTGTGGGAATGGATTAGTTTCGGGTGTGGTCTTCTGAAAGAATATTCTTTTGCAGTTAAAATGGCTGAAACCAGATATCTAAAATTTTAAAAAGACAGTGTTGAATGTAGAAAGAATATCAGAAAGAGATTTAAACATTATGAACTGTTTGTGAATACAAATGCATAAAGTTAAAAGAATAAAAATGTAGATGGAAAAAGCGCACTCATTTCAACCTGAAATTAAGGGGTAGCATCAATAAAATATTTTATTTTTTTAAGAAATGAAGCAAACACGACTAGATATCAATGTGGTAAAATACATTGTATGTTTTATGTATTTAAAGTATTTTGCACATGTAAAAAAAAAAAAATGTTGGCTAAGCACGGTGGCTCACCTGTACCTTAGCACTATGGTAGGCCAAGGTGGCTGGATCACCTGAGTTTGAGACCAGCCTGAACAACAGTGAGACCTCATTTCTACTAAAAATAGAAAAACTGGCCAGGCATTGTGATGGGCCCCTCTACTCCCAGATACTCAAGAAACTCGGGCAAGAGGATAGCTTGAGCCCAAGAGTTTGAGGTTGCTGTGAGCTATGATGACACCATGGCACTCTAGCCAGGGTGACAGAGTGAGAATTTGTCTAAAAAAAAAAAAAAGAAGAAAGAAAGAAAGAGAAAAGAAAATGTTGCACTAACCATCCAGGCTACTTCCTCTGTATGGTGTATACTGTTTCTTTTGCCTTATAAAGTTGGGTGGGCTGTGTTTCTTTCTGTTGACTCAAGACGTTGGAAACATCTTTTCTGCAACTAAATGTGCTTCCTCATTTTCATTTTTCCTGGCCCTTCCAAGTCGTTCTGTTCCAACTTAATTATATTCTCAGAGAAGACTTTTTAAAAGAAGAAAAATTCTTAGGGGCCTCTTTAAATTTTCATAATTATTTTCTGTTTGTTTATAATGTGCATAATTATTTCTAATTCATTTGTAAGATATTTGACACTGAAGGACCTCATACTTTAAGAGCAGAAGCAGAATTAAAAGCTAGTTTAATCAAGATGTACAGAATCCATTTGGTTTGTTAGGGAATTCTTCAAAGTTTGGGCATTCATAGCACGAAACTTTTATTTACTTTTACCAAAAATACTGTATATACTCAAGTATATACGGTAACTTAATCAGGTGTCTGTGTTGGAAAGAGGATTCTCCCATTCTGATTGCAAGGACCCGGTCACTGGGTCACTGACTGTTGCCTGTCCTGCCTCCAGCATTTCCTGCGTCCTGGGCCATCTGGAGGACGTGGTCCAGGGCATCTGGAGGATGCGCCCTGTTGCCACATTGCTCTGTGCATTTCTGTCCTGGGACTTCTGTGCTCTAATCTCTAAAAGGTGATGTGTCCCTTTAAGAAATCTAAACACCTGCCCCCTCTGCTTTTTTTTTTTTTCCTCTGTAAGAAACCATCCTATTGGTAGATGGCAAAATATGGAACCAGCAATGCCCTATGAGCATCAGGAGCACTTCTACCATCTTGAATGGGAAAAGCAAGGGCTGGGAAGGAGCCCCAGCCACCCCAGCAACCTTTGTTCCCACCTGGAAACAGCTGGGCTTGAAAGAGCTGCAGTCTTCCTAAGGCACAGCTGTGGTAGGGCCTGTGGGTCTTTAACCAGGGAGCAGACAGGCTGATCGGTAATGCAGGGCCACATTCTGCAGGCTCTGAGAGAGGAGCTGGCCATCAGGTGGAAGGGTCAGGAGGACAAGGCAAGGGGGTGGATGGTGCCCTTGGAGCTGGGGGTGCTCAGATCTGAGCAGAGCTCCCCCTCCATCCCTGATCCTAGCTGTCAGCCTTGTCATCTACAACATGGGCAGTTAGAGTTGTGAACTAAAAATCTTAAGCCACCCCCACCCAGCAATGGACTGACTGGGCCCCCTCTTGGCCAAAGAGACCTCTAAAACTGAGTTGGAAATCATGAACAAGGAGATTGGACATGTCTCATCATGTCTTCTCCCTCCTTAGAGATGTCCTCTGTGACTCATTACAGGCCTAAAGTTCTGCAAGACACACCTGCAGGTCCTCAATATACACAACAAACCACTTGAGTCTGGGCCCACGTCCTGTGGGTTGCCTCAGATCAGTAGACCCTCATCTTCTCTCAGCACTCCTTTTCACTCACTCCTGGTCTATTAGTCAAAGCCTAATTCTTTCAGCCAAGTGTCAGCTAAAGAGTCTTTAAACCCACATATAACCTGTGGGCCCCCACTTTGAGGTGTTCCTCATTTTTAGGCTTTCCATGTATTGATATATGACTTTACCTGTAATTCCTTCTCCCCGAAATGTATAAAGCCAAATGGTAACCCCACCACTACGCGTCTACTTGCCCAAGATTCCTTGGGTGTGGCTCTAGGATATGGTCCTCAAATTTGGCTCAGAGTAAACCCCTTTAAATTATTTTACAGAGTGTGGTTTCTTTCCTGTCCATAGAGTTCTGAGCCCTACTGTGCATTCACCTCTTTTTATTGGTATATAATGTACGAAATTGTATGAATTATGGGAAGGGTCTTTCAATAACTGCCTTGGATATAGCTGGTTAACTGTTACTTAGAAATAAATCCCTTTATATCCTTACAGAGCATTGCCACCAAAAATAAATGTCACGCATCACAGAGGTAAAGGTAAAATTTAACTATAGAAAAAGACCTTACAGAATAACAATCTAAAGCTCCAATAAGCTGAAATTAAAAGCAAACATAATGGAAAAATTGGTTGCCCTATTTAATATATGAAGAGCTCATGCAAATCAATATGCTAGTATAAACAAACAATAAAGAGAACAGAAAACTCAGGAAAGAAAAGGCAAGTGTTTAATACATGTTAGAAATATGCAACTTCACAGCCATTCTAAAATGCAAAATTTAAAACAAATGCGACACAACTTCTAATGTATGAAGAGTTAGGTTTTTTTTGTTTGTTTTTAAGTCAGAAATCCTTATTGCTGACAAGCCCATACTGAAATGGGTATTTATATATATTGCCCCTAAGAATGTAAATAGGTACAAACATCTTGGAAACCAATTTTGCGATATTTATCAGATACCTTAAGATGTTTGATTTTGGGATCCAGAAATCCTGTTTCTGGGAATTTATTCCAATGAACCTGAAATTCAGGGGGAGGGGGGACGCTTTATGCCCAGAATTGTTAATCACTGAAGTATTTATTCTTAGAAAACAAAAAGAAGTCGTTATTGACAATGAGTCGATGAGTAATGATTATGATGTATCCTGTATAACTATCAGAAGGAGATTTATATTCTAGTATGGAAATGGAATATGATCTCACTCTAAAGGTTAAAAAGGCACATAAAATCGATTTACTGTAAAATCTCAACTATTGTTTACTTAGAACCAT
This sequence comes from Loris lydekkerianus, assembly GCA_963574355.1. Classification (NCBI taxonomy): domain Eukaryota; kingdom Metazoa; phylum Chordata; class Mammalia; order Primates; family Lorisidae; genus Loris; species Loris lydekkerianus. The sequence continues at coordinate 10,433 of CAUYPK010031627.1, read as the reverse complement.
TGCAGAGACTTTAAAAAATTTTTAATGGAAAGGTCAAGCCTTGTGTATTCACCAAAGAATAGAAGAAAATAAACCAAAAAATATTGTCAGTGGCTGATACTTCTACACTTTAAAACTTTCTGGACTTTTTATAATGAAATACCATTATATTAGGGGGAAATTACCTTTCTAAACATTCCTAACTTTGGGCAAATGACTTCCACAGTGACTATACTTTAGTTTTACCAGATTTGTTGTTTTGTTTTTTGAGACATAGTTCCCCTCGGTAGAGTGCCGTGGCATTACAGGCACCTGGCTGTTTTTGTTGCTGTTATTGTTGTTTTTGTTGTTGTTGTTGTTGTTGTTGTTGTTGCCATTGTTTGTAGCTGGCCCGGCCGGGTTTGAACCTCCCCCTCCCCCCAAAGAACCTTCCAGCACCCGTGTATTTGGCCAGCGCCCCACTGACTGAGCTACGGGTGCCGCTAGTTTTATCAGATTTGTATTTTGATAGAAAATTCTTTATTTAAAAAGAAGTCAAGTCTGTATTCCTCAAACAACTTCGGAGTTCCTCTCCCTTACCAGGGTTAAGTAGACAATTTCCTTTTATTTTAGTTATTATCATGTCAGTTTAATACATGGCCTCATGTAATTTAGTGTTGGTAGGAGGAGAGCTGCATGCTGCTCCCATAATGAGATGGTGTAGAGAGCAATAGCAAGGTTTATGCACATGGCTTCTGCAGGGAGGATGAATTGGTGGGTCATCTGTGCTTACTGTCATGGGAATGGTACAATAGCATGCTGGTTCATGCTATCCCTTTTGCAATGTTTTTGACAACTCAGAGTTATCAGTGTGCAGATGAAATGAGGTCATCTAGACATTCCGACGGAATTAACGTTTATTGAGCATCTGTGTATTCTGTAAGAGCTGGAAGGGGTGGGAGTCCATGCAGGGCCTGGATATATGACCTAGTAGTCACTTTAGCTTATTGGGCCTGGTACTTCCCACTTAAAACTTGGAGAGGGGCTCAGTAGGAATCCCCTGTGCATGTGTTCAGAAGTCTAACACAGTATTATGTATAAAGCTATAACAAATCGGGATCAATGAATTTTCAACTTAATGAATGGGCAGCTCCCTGGACAGACAACCTAATGAATGAATGCACGTATCAATGCATGAATGGACTTAAGCATGCTTAGATAATCCTGTCCCGGACTGTACTTAGAGACTGCAAGGAATCTCACTGCTTCCTGGAGCATATTTTGCTCCAGAGCTTGATGACTAAAGTAAGGTAAGAAAGGGAGAGAGCAGGCCCCACTGCGTGTTTTGTCACTGTTGTTCTTAATGAAACTTTCCAAGGAATAGCCAGTCCATAATGGCCCCAAAAGCACTGCTCATATCTGAGTACTCCAATATTCTTGTGGCTGTAATTCAGAGCTATCTAGAAACAAGGAGACTGTAAGTCAAACTTATTTTGGGCACTCAACAGCCAACGATTCTGTCTTCAATAAATGATTCATGTCAGGAGCGCATTTAAGTGCATTTGTTTTCTAATAAGTCTCTCTTCAGGTCCATTATGCACGAATCAAGTTGTGGAAATTGCCTGGGCTCACTTGGCATCCTTTATGAAAATCAAAGAAATAAAAGATTTAAGATCTGGCCATATTGATCTTCTACTTTCCCCACACTTCTTACCAGAAAATAGGATTGGCAGCGACAGCATCTCTGAGAACTCAGGGTCAAGGGCACTTAGCAGTCAGTGGGGAGGATAGAGAAGGACGCAGCAGAGAGAAAAGAGCCTGGTGCCTGGTGTCTAAGAGCTGAAGAAAGACCACATGCTCATTTCCCCCAAAGCCAGGGCCTCTGAGTTGTCCTCACTAAATCACCCCACCTAGTAAGTTCCTGTGATCACCATGAGGGAGCCAGCAGAGTGCCTCTGCCAAGCCCCCAAGGCAGTTAGTGCCACGTTAGTCCCTGGTTGATGGCATGTGAGCAGACGACCCCACCTCCCATTTCCTAGCACCTGCCCTGCAGGCCCCTCTCCTCACTGAAATCTGCCACCTGTCTGTCAGGTCAGGGGTCAGTGTTCCATATTGACAGATGAGGTAGCTGAGCTGTCCAGAGGCAAAGTGACCAAAGCTGATGAGGATACACAGCCAACAGACTCGGACCCCCTGGCTCTCAGTGCTGGGCGTGCTGCACCCATCCACTCAGCTGCTAGGAAGGTCACAATTTCAAGGTTCCCCAGGTTTCTAGCCCAGGTGGCACAGGCTGGTCCAAATAAGTCCCCAGTCTCCGTAGTGTCTCCTAGCATGAATCTGCACAGAGGTAGCTGTGTTGTAGAAGAGCTTCTCATGCCCATGTGGTTTGTTACTTGGCCTTTAAGCTCTGGTTACTATCACTCAGCATCTTGGCCTCAGAGATAGCTTGTCTCTGACACTGGTGACCCCCCATGTCTTGGGGTTCGGCACATTTGTCTGTGATTGGCGATCTTCGCTAGAGAGGAGCTTTGCTCCAGTGGCCAAAGATGGGGTTTCATCCTGTGCAAAAATGGAACAGTTCACCCAGATGGACAAGGTGGGCCCCAGGCAGGTGAGAGGTTTGTGCAATCTTATCAGCTTTCCTGGATGTGTGAGGCCAGGGGATGGGTTTGGCCATCTCTGTCTGCTGGTTCCATATTATTGTCCCCCGTTTCCTAGCCCACCTATTCACAGAGCCTGGGAATGGGAGGTGGTTTGGCCGTATTGGAGCCTGCTTAGAGGTTACAGAGCTCCAGATGACTGAATAGGGTGTGATTCCAGCTTTTTCCCCAGTGAGTATTAAAAATGAGAGTGCAGAATAACAAAATAAGGTTTAGGAAATTTCCAAAAATATTTTTAGTTTTGCCATGAGTCTTAATTTTCAAGGCTTTTTATAATTTGTTTTTGTTTTATTTGTAAATAGTAAAGATCAGATTTTGTAAAAAAAAAAAAAAAAACCTTTTTGTGTACCATGATTTGCTGATGATCTACAAGAAAGCCTCTCTGCTCAGATCACCCCTGCCCAGCAGCCTTTCCTGTCCCTGGCAACACATTTTCATCTACTTATTTTTGTGTGTGTTCCATCTTTGTCAGAAGTGTGTCCTCAGCTCCTTGTTCTTTGTGATCTGGGCAGTGCAGGTGCATTGAGTACCAAGGTGATGGTGGTCTTGGAATCTGTATCTCTCTTCCACAAAGTAAAGGCAACACACATATCATAGCTGTGTGCATGCACCTTATCTCCTCAACGAGATCCATGCAGAGCATTAAACGTCATTATCCATTATTATGAATAAAACCAGTGATTTTGAGCTGTCTTCCTTTGGGATGGGAAAAAGGGCACCATCGTTTCATTAAAACTCAAGGTGTACTTTGAGGGTCCTGTGAGTCACTTCTGCTCAGGGTCATGCTCAGAAGAAAAGCTGATGCATGGATGGTTGGGGGGGGGGTAGCAGAGAAGCAGTGTTGGGAGGTGGGGACAGCTCCCAGGCAGACTGGGGCAGGGACTTGGGTTGAGGGGCCCTTCACAGGCTGCCGTGCTACAGCACACTCCTGGGAGGCAGGTGCAGAAATGGAGGCTCTCAGAGATAGATATTAAGGTACCTGTCAGAGGTCGCACAGCTAGTGAATGGGGCCTCTCCACTCAGGCTTTGGCCCTCATCTTTGTGGTGGGCCATGTGGGCAGAACAGCGGTGGGCTCCCACACCGGGCGGCCAGTCCTCACTGCATTGCCTTGGTGACAATGAGAGTGAAGGAGGAGGTGGTTTATGTGGTGAATAAAGCTCTGTGTCTGCGCCCAGTGCTGGGTGTCAGGCTGCACCTTCTTTGGTGCGCTCTAGGGCTGGCTGCCCCTCAGGCACCTGAGCTCCCATGTGCTCCCAGCCTTCCCAGGTCTGTGACTGAACTGATGGCCACTGCCATGTGGAGCCTGTGATGATGATGAAGATCGGAACAGTCATTTCCATTCAATGTACATCCTGCTTCCACTCTGTATGTGATGAGTTTTCATTATTAATTTGAATATACTCATTTAAAGCAGAAATGTGGACCTTTTCCCATTTGGAAGATTACTTTTTCTCATTTCATTTCAGTTTAGGGTTTCATGATAATCGATTTTTTAAATCAGGACTCGATAGAATTTTTTTGAAACTTCCATAGATTGGAAATAATTTTAAAATGTACCTTCCACTGAGCATCTTTTATATGTGCTCACATGCTCTGGGCTGTTGGAAATGCATCTAGCCAGCTGGTATCTGTAGACTGAGGACCAGCGACCCTGGGGAGAGCTGGATGGGGGTTTGGAGGTGATGGGCCTTCTGCCCAGAAGGAGGCTGTGATGGGGCTTTCCAGGACTGACTGGCAGAGGGTAGTAGCTTAAAAACTCGAGATCACCCCAGCCATCTACGGTCAGGACCATGACCTGAATGGTGGAATGAAGGCTGAAGTTCATGGTAAAGTATTGCGGTCGGCCTTCCTGTCTAAAAGCTCGAGCCCGGTCCAGGCTTGGCCCTAACATTTACCCTTTGTTGGCCCTGTCACCTAGTCCAACCAAACCTCAGTGTCCCTATCTATAACATGAGGATGACCATACCTTCCATGTTGGGCTTTTGTGACAATCACAAGATCACATGTGCTAAACGTTACTATCCTGATCCTGCTTGCGCTGGTTACATCCCAGAAACCCTGGCATGTTTAACGGCAAATATTTCCATCTCATAGAAGTTATAGCTACAAAAGGCCTTGGAGACACTTAATTTAATTTGTTCCCATCTTTATTTCATCTTGTGACAGAAAAAGTTACCCAGTTCAGCCTTCTGTGTTCGCCTCTGAGTCTTGGTTTCCTTGGGCTAGATATAAAAGCTCTTTAGAGTTTGTTTTTCTCTCACAAGCTTCTCAGAACTATTAAATATGAACTTAGATGATCAGTTTTCCATAGATCTAAGTTTTTATTGTCCTATAGTTGGACTTTATAAAGAGAGGGACTAGGGTTATTTAGTAGGCGACGTAATGAAAAGTCGACTGTGACTTACAGCTTCTTCAGAGTGTGGCTTATTTCCGTGGACATCGTGTGCTGTGCAGGGATCTTGGACGAAGGACGATTCTATGAAATTTTAAAATAAGCTAATTTTATATAGGCATATGATTTTTTAATTGTGGAATATTTTAGTTAGAGATGGTCCCAAAGACGGTTAGATTTGGTCTAGAGTTTCTCTCCTGTTTTGTTTTGGGCCTTAGGCCAACCTAACTCCAAGGAATCCTCAAACTAAACTTGGCCTTCTTTGTCAGGACTGGGTTTTAGTTGCTGCCCTCGTGGAGAGGGGCTAAATTCACCCCACGTGAGGTAGAGCCAGTAACCTGGGTGTCTTACATCCCGGACACCCTGCCCTCATTTCTCCTGCATCTACCCCCTTGCCCCTGAGGGGAGGGCCTGCTGGCCTCCAGGCATTCTCTGCCCTATAGACCAAAAATAGGGGTCTAGAAAGAGAATTCACTAGCTGTCCCCAGGTTAGCCCTTCTCTTCACGAATCCTTGAAGCGTTTCTTTTATTCATCTGGTTAATGGAACCCACTTGAGAACCTTCTCTGTAGATGGGAGTTGGTTAACAGAGAAGGAGCTGCATTCCTTAATCCCTGCTGAGGAAGAGTGAACTGGAATAGGAGAAGCAGCTGCCTGGCGAGTGCGCTGGTTTGTTCACTACAGAGGGGACCTCAGGCCTTGCCCCTTTTCTTCCTAGAGATAAAGACGCCAAAGCTGTAGTCCTGGGTGTGGCTCAGGCTTCAGGTAGACTGACCTGCAAAAGTGTCTGTGTGTGTCCGTCTGTCTATGTGTCTGTGTCCCTAAGTGTGTCCGTCTGTGTGTCTGTGTCCTGCATGTTTCTGTGTGTCTGTTTCTGTGTATGTGTCCGTCTGTATGTCTGTGTCCTGCGTGTTTCTGTGTGTTTGTGTCCCTGTGTGTGCGCGTGTGTCTGTGTGTACACAATGGTAACTGCTTAGTGTTTTCTTTCCATTTTTTCCTATACTTGATGATAGAGGTGCAATTATTCTATGTAATTTTATACACTTTGTCACTTAACAGCATCATGACAATGTATCCACTTCACTGCAGAGCTGTTGGAGTGACACTGCATTCCATTGGATGGTTTCTCATAATTCACTTTTTTTTTTTTTCCAAGTCAGAAATGTAAAGTTTTTCCAATTTTTGGTGCTTGTGAGTAGTAGTTGTTGAGTGTCTTTATACATGGAGAATTTCCTAAAAGCTAATTCTGCCCTAAGAGAGACCATCTCAGACCAAGTGGAGGAACGTGTTCAAGGTCAAGGTCCTCAGCTGCACTTCAGATTTCTCACTGGAGAGACAGAGGGAATTTTACTCACTGAGGCTGTGAGTCCAATTTTATCTCTGTAGAATGGAGTCTTATCATTAAAAAAAAAAAAAAAAAAAAATCCCTAGTTTGAAATGTAAAAAATAGTATAAAAGAATTTTTATTTCTTTGATCTCTTTTTGTGCATTTTGTGAGTTGTCCTGGATTTTGAGGTGAAAACAGCCTCAGTAAGGTGTTGTTTGGATTTTAATGATGCTGCTGAATTGAGCATATTACTTTACAATTCTTCCCAGATTGATTTCCTTGGAAGAAAGAGTTTTGCTGCTTCTATAGCTCAAACCTGGTGAATACATGACCCGTATATGTACATATTTATATATTACATGTACGTATTCATATATAACATTAAATAAATATGTTTTTTACACAGATTCTCACTTTGTGGCCCTTGGTAGAGTGCTGTAGTGTCATAGCTCATAGCAATCTCAAACTCTTGGGCTCAAGAGATCCTCCTGCCTCAGTGTCCTGAGTAATTGGAACTACAGGCGCCTGCCACAATGCCCGGCTATTTTTAGTTATGGGGTCTTGGTCTTACTCAGGCTGGTCTTGAACTCCTGAGCACAAGCAGTCCACCTGCCTCGGCCTCCCACAGTGCTGGGATCACAGGCATGAGCCACCGTGCCTGGCCTGTGTGTATTAAATCTTTCAAAACAAGCTGGCAAGAGAGCTTAGCCCATGAGTGCGACTGAAGTTCATGCCTATTTAATAGTTTAAGAATATGGAATAGGGAAGAATAACAGAATCTTAACAAAGGGTCCCTCATTTGCTGCCTAATTTAATGCCTTATGCGGACAGCTCTATGTGTCTATTTAGAGCAGACGGTAGTTCAAATCCTCTCATGGGGTGATTCCGAGATTTCTTTTATTTGTGCATGTTTCCACCAACATATGCTGAGCAGCATAAGGTACCATCTGCTTTCCACCACGCAGAACTCCCCTCTGAAGTCCCGGAGACCAGCAGCTCTGCTGGTGTGTGGGGCTCTCTGTGTCAGTACGTGCAGCAGTGGTCCTCGAGAGAGCCGGTGCCGCTGAGCACTCTAGCGCGTTCTGAAGTCGGCTCTTCATCCTCGTGCTTTGGAAAGGTTTTGCATAGTTAAAGAGAACATGTGTAAGATGCCGTGAACGCATCATTTTCATTTCTGAGGCACTAGCAGGAAAGTTTGGTTAGAATGAAAACGTATGGGGGTGGGCTTTAATGTTACATGCTTAGAGGTAAAATTTTTTTTGAGACAGAGTCTTAAGCTGTTACCCTGGGTAGAGTGCTGTGGCATCACAGCTCACAGCAACCTCAAACTCTTGGGTTCAGGCAATTCTCTTGCCTCAGCCTCCCACATAGCTGGGACTACAGGCGCCTGCCACAACACCTGGCTATTTTTTTGTTGCAGCTGTCATTGTTTTTTTAGCTGGCCTGGGCCAGGTTTGAACCCGCCAACCTTGGTGTATGTGGCCGGCGCCCTACCCACTGAACTATGGGGCGCCGCCCATCTTAGAAGTAAATTAAAGAAAACATCAGGGTCCAGGTATAAAGTAAGAGGGAAGGCTGAGCTGCTTTCTCTGCCAGAGTAAGATATCTTAGCCACTCCCTCTTTGAATTCTTAGGTTCTTGCAAATGATGGAATATTCCTTCCCATTCTTAGATCCCTCCTGGTCCAAGCATTGGGTTGAGTGTTTCAGACACATTACCACAATTGATCCCACAGCTACCTCGTGTTGGTGGTGGTTGTTCTGGATTTTACAGATGAGGAGACTGAGAGCCAGGTAGTTGAAGCTGTAAAGTGGCTGAATGTGGACTTGTAGCCAGAGCTGCCCAGCTTCCAGTGTTTCAACAGCGTCACCACTGCAGATGGCCCGGGAGGCCTGGGGCGGCCTTTGCCCCTCGCGGCTTCTCTTGTCTGTTGCCGTCTGGCTGGGTTATCACCTCTCTGCTTACCTGGATCGGCGTGCTGACCCTCAGGCTTTTCTCATCAAGTTGGCAAGCAGCATCCTTTTTTACTTTTTTACTTAGACTTGCAGGTACCTATCACCTTCTTTGGCCACACCTAACCTGGCAGGGCTGAGATGGGGGCTCCATCCAGTTCTGTGCCCAGAAGAGGGAAGTTCTCACTTGTATCGTAGAAAAGGACGATAAAACACAGAGAAGAACAAAGAAATCAGCCCTAATCCTTCCAGCAAAATTTAGCCACTATTAATAGGTAGCTATGGACATAGAAATAGACGCAGACAAGAATGATATATATGCACACATTATTATTTTATAATGCAGAATCATGCTTCTTTGTGAACCTTTTTTTGCTCAGTAAATTCTATAATAATATTCTCTAAAAGTCAATACCAGCTGACTTAACCCATTTGTTACACTGTTGGCTCATAGTCAACACCCCCATGTATGTAACCACAATTTGCCCACATCCTTATATGAATTACTTTTTACATCCAAATGGTGCTGAAGGGGATTCTCCCTGGCATTCAGTAACCCCCCACTTGCAACATTAATGACAGTTACCTCTTTATCAAACAGCTGTTAACTAGTTTAGCACAGACTGGAAGCCAATAGCTTTTCACTGTGTTCTCAAGGATGGTCAGAGGTTTTATCAAATGATTAGTCAAATTCAAACTGTGCTAAACCATCAGGATCCTGGGATATAAAGGTAATTTGGAGTAAATTCTCCTTGAACCTTTGGTGATTCCTAGGGACAATTGCTTTTTGTCCATATTTAGAGTGTTGGTTCATTGTATGATGAAGTCATAGGTGGTCAGACTCTATCTTCTGGAAAATTCAGATAATGTAACCAAGTTGGATTTACTGGCATATCTCCTATGTTGTGTGATTTCTCTTAAAAATGTCTTCATGTTTCAATACTTTGCGTTGCCTCAGTTTGTGGGATTGTGGTTTGTCTGAGAATCCTCACCCCCTTCCCCCTTCCCATGTATATGAGCCCTAATGGAGTCACCTCTGTCTCCCGTTGCCCCATGGCACAGTGCTGGCGTCTGTAGCCAGATTTCACGTCATGAACCTGGGAGGAAAATGCCCAGTAGAGTTTGGCATCCTGTACTTTACATCTATTCTCAATGTCATGTGGGTGGGCTTCAGGAAAGGGCTATTTGATGTGGGGGCCCACTGCTGTTTCACTTTGTGAGTGCCAAAACCCAGAAAGAGGCAACCCCGTTTTGGGTTTTGAGCACACAAGTTTATCGTTGTTCTCTGATGATAAGAAATATCTTTATTCAGAGAAATATGACCTGGAAATAGCTTCATAGTTATTCGTTGATTTAGAAACTCTAAGTTACTGCTCTGATGTTCTCAGAAATAGCATAAAATTCTTTTGTCATGTCCTTGCCTCATATAATAAAGTAATCCGTGCATTTGCTGGAAAGATTCCTTCCATAACATTCTAGGTAAGTTAAAAGCCAAAAGGGAAATAGTCAAAGTATTTAAAAACGTTTTCTCTCCAGCTATTTTCATCACTGGTCAGATATTTTTTATCATCTGTCCTCAGTATGGCACCAAATTGGCTACTTGCCATATCAGAAAAAGTCCTTTATTCCGGACAGGAAGGATGGGGCTCGCAAACCTCCACCTGGACGAAACAAAAATGTTTATTTTTCACTAGACATTCCCCTGTATGATTTCACCTTGTCTCTCTTCTAATAAAAATCAGCCCCAGCCCTAAGTCAGTTGAGTTATGTAACACCTTGCAGCACTTCTCAACTCTATCTTCTTCAGGCCATTCCTTGACTATTCTTGTTTTTACTTTTTCTTATAAATTTGAGAATCTGTTTACCACATATCCTCGAGTATAAGCCGAGTTTCTTCAGCACAAAATTTGTGCCGAACTTGGCTTATACTGGAGTCATACAGGTTATTTGATTCGGTGCGCTCAGCTTAACAGGTAATCAAGCTAAATCACAAAGGTTAAAAGCCTTCAAAACTGGATTCCTCCTCCTCATCATCTGTATGTTTAAACAGAGCTTCAGCTTGTATCTGATGTGAGGGTATCAGCATTTAACCTACTGATTCCTCAATTATTGTATTGTTTTGGGTATATATTTTTATTTTTGAA
>CAUYPK010031626.1:0-35339 GCA_963574355.1 Loris lydekkerianus | reverse complement strand
TGAGGGCTGTCTGCTTGCTTTACTTACTATGTTCTTGGCTGTGCAGAAGCTTTTTGGTTGGCAACCTGTAGAAGATTGAAACTAGACCCACACCTTTCACCATTAACTAAGATAGACTCTCACTGGATAAAAGATTTAAACCTCAGACATGAAACTATAAAAATACTTGAGGAAAGTGTAGGGAAAACTCTTGAAGGAATCGGCCTGGGTGAATATTTTATGAGGAGGACTCCCCAGGCAATTGAAGCAGTTTAAATGAGTTTAAATGCAATGGTTACAGACACTGTAACTCAGAATTGACAACTTTTATCCAGATCTCTTTTCTTACCTCTCTTTATCATTTGCTGGGGTTATGGACACAGGGGTGTGGGTGGTACTGCTATTGATGAAGGTGAGAATAACCATAAATGTTCCTGAAGAAATTATAGAAAAGGTACTTTTTGTTAGCAAGTCCTGATTTTCTGGTTCTGTTTAAGAGATAGGACAGTGCATATGATTTGTGTAAGACTACTGGCTGACAGGAGGGTGGGAAAGGTCATGATGTGCACATTTAACATACTCTTTGAGAAATGCTAAAATGCAGACCCCAATCAATGCCGATCATAGATTATGCAATTCTCTATTTATCATTCTATCTAACTGGCTCTGTGATGGAAAGGCTGGCTACTTGGAAGCAATGTGGGAGATTTATTTAATATAGAGGTGCCTCCTTAGAGTGATTTCTAGAAAATCAGCCACATTTTATTCCGTTTTATCTAACTTTTTCCTTTAAGAATTTGATATAATAATTCTAGTCCTCAAAATCCTGCAGTCATGAAGAATTGAAAGAGAAGAAAAGAAAAGGGAGAAAAGGAGGAGGAAAGGGAGTGAGTGAGAATTGCTTTGGTCCCCTTACCAGGAGCTGAGATGCCAAAGCACTTTTTAAATGCATTTGAAGAACTCCTCCATTTCCGTTGGGCAGTGGATTTATGGGTGATAGCTGTTAATCAATTAAATGAATACAAAGAGCTTACTAGTTTTAAGTTACAATCAGAATTAAAGGTAGCTTTTTGTGTCAGAAATTATTTTGAAATAGAGCTGTCTAACAGTTTAAATAATCTATCCCTTTGTCACCCTGAGAATGGTTTCCCAGATCTCATACCTTCCTCTTCATCATTAAATCTCTCATCATTCATCTCCCTTTCCTTTGCAGTGTTGGGAACAGAACTTCTCAGGGGTGTGGAGAAAGTCAACTTACATGGCACAGTGAGTACATGTCCCATGTACCAGGATGTGTTCTGAGCTACTCTGGAGGCCAAGGCGACCAGTAACATCCTTGCTTCTGAAGCTCTGCACTTGAACATCTGCAGCACTCATTGGAGTCAAAGCTGTTCCAATTTTCTGTTACCACTCACTGGCCAAATTTATATTTTATTTGTGTTTTATGGCTCCATATCTTGTTTTCATCCCAAGTATGCCCAACCTGCTCTCACATCCAACACCTAGAACAGTGTCCTAAACACAAGGTTATGGTAATACCTATTAATCATCTTGAATGACTTTGAACAGGACAAAACTTCTAAGCTCTTTGTATTCATTTAATTGATTAACAGATATCACCCATAAATCCATAGCCCAACAGAACTGGAGGAGTTCTTCAAATGCATTAAAAAAGTGTTTTGGCATCTCAGCCTCCTGGTAAGGAGGACCAAATTTATTTAATAAACCTCTGTCTAATCCAGATGGACTGAGTGGCAAAATAGATTTTGACTGTGCAGTATGTCAAAATAGGAAAGAAAACAGTGGATTGGTGATATAACCTGGTCTCCTTGAATGCAAACTTTGCATATTAATGAAACTGACAATATTGCCTGGGAAGTGACAAAATAGCTCTTAACAATTTGCTGGATGGCAGCAAATTGTGGCATGGTATTGCTAATGGCTTGTGAGAGATGATAGATTCTGAAGAGTGCAGCCTGCTCTTTCTATATTGTATAGAGGGCCTGTTGCCTTGGGACACTATTATTTCAGTATGATAGATGTTTGATGCAAGATGTAATTATTTTATCTTCCACAGCATTCCTTGAAGAAAGTTAATAGGGTACACACACACACAAAAATAGCTGTTGGTATAATTTTTCACAAAAAAGCCTTTAACATGTACCTATAGACATGTTATAATTTTAGATGTTAGAATGACCAGAAAAAATAGCAGATAATAAAATTTGAGAGTGAAATTATCACAGTCAGTATTAAATGCTCATGTTGTCTATGATTACAAATGAGGTCTGTTGCTCCTTAAAGCCTGGTCAGTCATATAAAAGGTTAACATGGTCAGTAGTGTTTAATACAGATTAGTAGTGTGTTGAGTTATGAGAAGAACAAAGGTCTGACTTTGCCATTTGTACAATAGGTCCAATGATGGATATTCAGAATATCCTATATCTCATCACCCTATAAAACCACTATTACTTTTATCATAAAAGAATTATGTTACTTCATATATGAAAAATGCATTCTTGAACCACTGTGAATTAGTTTTTAATGTACTGTGACCTTGGATTGCCCTGGGATATTAATGCTAAATGATTACTTCTGAATGCTTTTTGAATAGCTGTATAGTACAATTAAATGTGCAATACATCATGGATGACACAGCTAAATGCCTCTTCTGGTCAAGGAACCCAAAGAGGTCTTGAGAATGATGGTAATTCTGAATGCTGAGGATAAGAGAGAAAAGAATCTCTTGTTAGTGGTAAAGTAAGTACAGACCAAAGTAGATGATAACCTTTTCCTGGAATTAAATTCTTGATTAGTAACCACAAAGGAAGATGATTTTTGATTACTGCCAAAATAGTGTCCCATTGTATCTGCCAAACGCTCAAAGTGAATAATTGCCATCAGTTTGAGTGACAAGTTGCCAAATCGTGTATGTGTGTGTGTGAAGGGGTATATAAAGAAATAAAGAATTTGGTTTATGTTCTAGCCCATTTTCTAGAATGGGCTTGTTTTGAATTACAATTCACATAAGGGTGGAACCTTGTAAATCTTGAACTTAATCAAATTTCTTTTTATCTAGTTATTGGGGAATTATAACAGATGACTGAATGGCATGAAAAAGCCATGACATCAAGACCCTTTACCCACTAGTGGATCATTTAAATTCAGCCTTGTTGGCCAGTGGCTGACAGTGATTTCTGTCCTCCTGTTGGTTGTGGCGAGGTGGCCAGAGCCTAGTTGTGAGCTGACTCCACAGTTTGCAGAAGAACCCTGAGTCCAGTGGGCTCCCAGTTGGAACTGGGCTTAACTGATAGATGCTCCTTGTCTTCAGGTGACAGGAGCAACTCTGAAAAGGCTGTATCAGTAGGGTGGGCTGATGAATGAGTGATCTGGGGATTTCATCTTTAGCTGCCAACTAGGGGAAATTTTAACCAGTGTAGAACCCAATTTATTTTTCTTTTACTTCTGACTTTTTAAAAATGAAGCATTAATAAGGATTTTGGTTAGGTGTCATGAAAATGAGCTGTGATTGTACAAGTCAATATAACTTCAGAACTCAGCCTTAAGTGCTTAACCCAACCGGTTCTTGTCTCATTTTGGCCTCAAGCAAGACCTACATGAGGGGCTGAATCAACACCGAAGTGCTTCAGTGAGCATCTCTCAGAGATCCCTCAGAGCATGTATGGGCCTCATTATGCCCATAGAGACAGAAACAAATTTTTCTGTAGGCTAGAATTCCCCATTCCAACCCACTCCTCCCTACCCCTGTTTCTGATTTGAAGACTCTGACTTTGACTTTAAATGCTATGTGTTGTGAGGTAACAGCACCAACTTGGATATACCCATACCTCTTCTCTAGAATGACACTTACCTAATTAAATGTAGATATATTCATATTTCTATCTCATCTGATCAACTTCCAGGACCTTTCTATGTGTACACACACAGAGCTGCTATTCTAGAACTTAACATTCTGTTGCTGTGTATTTGTACAGATTTGTGTTTTGTAATTATTTAGTTTGTGTATTTATCATGTGTCTCCTCATTAGACTGCCAGTTCCATGAGGCAAGGACACTGTTTTGTTTATTGGGTATATACCTAATACCCAGCACGATACCTGCCACATACTGAGTATGCAATAAATATTTGTGGAATGAATGAATGAAAATAAACACGTTTGTTAGGAACATACACGTGCCTGTGTGAGTGGAGGGAAGGAACTAGGAAGAGAAAAGGAGGAGATAGGAGACTCGTTTTTTTTAATTAATCAAGATGTGAGCTCAAAACTTAATTACAAAAGATGCTATATAAATCCAAAAAATTTAAATCTCCTCAAAGGGGTAGAGAAGGATCAGGTAGCCTTCTGGTGCTTCCTTACTTACTTTACATCTCTCTACCTATGAGCTAATTCCATTTCTGCATGTCTTTGAGAAACTCTGTTTCTCAAATAGAGCTTCCAAAATTCTAGTGAGAACCATTAGAATTATGGCAAGAGCTTTCTAACAGACTTCCATGACCCAAGAGTGGACAGCTCTTCTCAGATCTCCCATTACTGGCATTGCCAGAGAAACCTTTCCACAATGCAAATCTGATCAGATCATGCCACTCCACAGTTCAAAAGCTTTGGGTGGGAGGTATCCAATTGCCTTTAGTGCAGAATTCAAACTTTGTAGCATAGCTTAGAAGGCCTTTCTTGACTCTCCCCTTCTCTGATGCCATCTCACTCCCTCTGTCCAAACTCCTGCAGTTCCCGGGAAGTCAATTTGCCCCTTACTCTGTCTGTACTTTTGTAGGTGCTGCTCCCTCCCTTCTCTTGGCCTGGTTAACTCCTTTTCTTCCTTCCTTCAATGTTGGGTTCGGGTTTTAATTCATCGCAGTAGATAACCCAGCTCTCCCTTCACCAGGCTTCAGTAGACCTCTCTCCTTCATGCCCTGTGAACTCTGTGCTGGCCTTTCACACTCTGAGATGCGTGGTTCTGGTTTACCCTTTCACCAGATAGTGGTGAGGGCCTTGAGGGCAGGACTCTTTTCTTCATCTCTGACTCTCTGGTGCTTGTGTAACCTGCACATGGTAGATCCTCAATGAATTAATATTGAGTGAACAAGTGGCTCACTGGCCTGGCAGCACTCCATCTGGTCCTTGACAACAGATTTGGGGGATGTGGGGACTGAGAACCAAGTACAAGAGAGGGAATGGGGCTCAGCTGATGAGTTAGCTGCCAGGTCTTTGATTTACTCAGTGTTGGATCAAAAGCAAAATCAAAATAAAAAGACACTGGAAAGAAAGAAGAACATTTTATGGCTGGGCTGATGATGATGTGATCTAGGCATTAATGGTCTCCTCTTCCTTTGGAATCCTGGATTTCTCCATAAACTTGACCTTGTATTGTAGTTGTGCATGTTCACACGTTAGTTTGCAGTATCAGTCCACGTAGGGTAGATTATGTTGTATTAACAACAAACCTGAATACCACACCTTGTGGCTTGCAATATAAGTTTACCACTTTCTCTTGTTGCATTTCCATTATGAGTTGGCAATGGCACTGGTCCTTGACAGGACCCAGGCTGAAGGAAAGCAGCTCCCATTTCTCTCTGGGATATTATTGGGCTCATGGCAGAGGAAAAAGAGAAATCATGGTAAAGTACATATCTGGGTTTAATGCTTCTGCCTAGAAACTTGCTTCTGATTATATTCCATTAGCTAAAACAACTTACAAGTGGAGATATATTATACTCCTGGGGGAGGGAGGGGCAGTAGTATTGTGAACAGTAACATCGTCCATCACACTCTCTTACTGGATTGTAAACTCCTGGAGGGCAAGGGAATTTGTGTCCTCTGACTCAAAAGCCTGGAAACTTGCCAACGCATATTATTTGTTTTTTGAAATAAAGGCCAGAGGTTAATGTACTTCAGAAATAACAAAGACTCATTTGGAATACGACTCTGTTTAATCATCTTTTATGTTGATCTGTGTGAAACTAATTATGTGTGATACTAATTATTTAAAAGCCTTATTACTTTTTTCTAATAAAATATTTAATGCGTGATATTAATTTGAATATGTTAACTCATTGCTTGCAAGAATTCTACTTCATTAATACATGCATGTCCTATTTCCCGAACTAGTCTGCAATCAGAGAAAGGTTTTTTTTTTGTTTGTTCTCATACTGTAGGGGGAAAAATTGCCCAGGAAGTGTTGCTGTCTAAATTGTTTGACCAATTGCTTGACAATTATTTTCTCCATAGCAAATCCCATAGCTTGTATTATACTGAAAGCTTGGTGACATGGCACCAAATGAGTTTGGTGGGGGAATGAGTTCCATGCTTTCCTACCTGTCTTGGTCCATGTGAGGTGCTTTAACAAAAATAACATAGACTGAGTAGTTGAAATGACAAACGTTTATTTTTCAGGTCTGGGACCTGGAAAGTTCAAGATGAAGGCACCAGCAGATGGAGACCTGCTTCCTGGTTGAGACAGCTATGTTCTCAGTGTGACATTGAACAGTGGAAACAAGTGACATAGCTCTTGGGATCTCTTTTCAAAAAGGCACTAACCCCATTTACCAGAGGTCTGCCAGATCCTGACAAAGTGGGATGCTCAGCTGAACACCAGAGTAGGGGGGACCTGCGCCCTGTTTGGTTCTCAGTATGGAGATAACTTGATCTTGTGACAGACTTTTTAGCGAATCAGGATCTTTCTCTATAGCCCCTGTATTAGTTTCCTGTTGTCACTATAACAAATTATTACAAATTTAGTGGTTTAAAACAACACAACAGTTGTTTTCTCTTACAGTTCTGGGTTTCAGAAATCTGGAATGAGTCTCATGGTGTTAAAGTTAAGATGCCAGCAGACCTGGGCTTCTTCTGAAGACTCCAGCAGGGAATTTGTTCCAGCCTCTCTTACTTTCAGAGGCTTCCAGCATTCCTTGGCTTCTGGGGTCATGTGGCCTTCTCTACCGTCATCAAAACTCTTTACCTTCCTCTTATAACAGTTGTAATTATATTTGGGCCATCCCAGACAATGCAGGATAGTCTCCTTATTTTTAATCATATCTGAGAAATCTTTTTGCCATATAATATAACTTCACAGGTTCCAGGGATGAGGGCGTGGACATCTTGGGGAGTCATTGCTCAGTCTGCCACACTTTGTCTTTCAAAAGCTTTTCTGTATCCTGATGATCATATTGACTTTTTAAAGTCTTACTGACTTACCAGAAAGGAAAAATGAGGTATTTCAACAGACTATAGGTTGGGGGGGAATAGGAAGTGGGGTGGGAAGTTCCAAATTTGCCTTTAAACTGTGGCTCATATGGTTTGGTTGTCACCATTGTCCCTGTTTTCATGGTGAGCTTGTGTTTGCTTCTGTATCCACATCCAGGTGGCATATGTCTATCAATATGAATTTGAGGTATGAGAACCATCACAGAACTCACTTCATTTTGCACAAAATGGATCTGCAGGCAGTTAATGGTCTAAGCCAGTATTTATGTAGTCCTTTACCACACTACCTATCACCCCTGTGTGGTCTCAGGATACTAGGATCACATTGTAAACCTAGTAAATTACCATTCAAAGTGGAATTGATTCTTAGTCTGCTTGAAATTAGAAGTAGTAAAAATCATCTCCACCTTTTATAATCATATTACCTTTCCTTATAACTCTGGGTAGAGAATAGTTTAAACTTTAATTCTGATGGTCCTTAATTTTATGAGTTACACTAAAACCCCTGGGAGTCATTTAATTTTATAGAGTTCAATGCTCATTCTCTCTGAAATACATTTTTACCTTCTATTATAGAGATTGAGCTCCCATTTTTAACACATATGTTCTTAGTATTTATGCTAATTCACTGCTTATCTTAAAAATTGGCATTTTATTGTTATTGTTATTATTGTTAGTTATTATTATTGTGTATTGACCAAGTTGAATGCCTCATTCTCCGGGGATTGCTGTCACAGTTATATAATACAAGAACAATGGGCAAATGTTGCTCATTTTAAATGTGAAATTATAAATCAATTACAGTGGTGGCTAAAACCCCTTCATGACATGCCACAATTTACTTCCAATGACATTTAAACCTATCTCACATGCTGAACAATCTGTAATAAATTATGATTTTTTTTTTTTTTTGCTTCTGAAATGAAGCTATAATTATGACAGTTGAATTCTTGCGCTGGGAAATAAGGTGGCATTTAATTCCTTGAGAACAAATGACACTCACAAAAGAACAGTTAATTATTCTCAGCTGCAAAGGAAGGGAGGAGGGGAGAGAAAAATTATGAAAAAGAACATGGTGGCACTCTATGTGAAGTATCTATTAACTAATCTTTAACTAAGGCTGAACTACAATTGAACTTCTGGGGCTGTCCTGAGCCCAGGTAACACCTTTTATGATTTTCATTATCAATAAAATTTAAATGGAAGAATTAGCAACCTGAAAATTTCTCTATTGCTTGCACATGGCAATACAAATGTTCTCACAATTAGCCTTTGGTTCCAAGAATGCAGACTGACAATCTAACTCAGTTAAATTAGACTCAGGGGGGAAGGATGATACTCCTTTCCAATTACAGCTGTCCTAATTCAGGTCTTTAACCGCTATCATCATTCAATCCATATTGCAAATAAAGGGAAAGGAAAACATTGTGCCCCTAGAATTTTTGTTGTTGTTGTTTATTTCCAGTTTAAACAGTAGCTACACTTCCATTGGCTTTTCTGTGATAGCCCTTTCCTGTTCATTCTGGCAAGAAGCCCTGATACAATTGAATATACCAGCAAACAGTAGGCCATTGCTCGGAGCTAGTCCTGACACCATCAGCTGCAGTGTTAGCAGCCTGCTATTAGAGACGCCTCTTTTTTTGACTTCCCTTTCTTCCTTGGGAGGAATAGATACTCTAGAGAAGGGCCCTGCTGAGTGGAATTCCCCATTTTGACTGCAATTAGGGATTGTGACTTGATTGATTTGGGGGCTCTCTGAAATGTAGCAGGATCAACACAGTTGCACACAAAACAAGGCATAATCCACTGGGTTAAATTAACGTTAAATCAGAGATGATTGGATTAATTGCTATTACATTTTATCTTCTGTGCACATGTGCTGTTGGCAGGGTTTCAGAGCCTTTTTAAAATTAGCTTAGAACCGGATGGAAATGGTACAGGTGCAAATGATTTGTGCACTGGGTCTTTCAAGTACACAGTGGGCTCATAAGAAGGTGCATTTTTTTCCAAATCATATTTTGGATGTGATTTACAAAAAACTGCATAGAGAATAAACTTGGCTTCACTGTACAGAAGCTATAGATGTGTTAAACGGCAAAAGTACTCTGTTGGCTAGAAGTTAATTTGGGAAATGGATCTCCTTCAAATTGGTGGCCTTGGCACTGTCCTACTGTTCAGTTTGCTCCCCCAACATGAATTTCTGCTCTGTGGGAGTCTTTAGGGTTCTGAGATCAATGTGGTAGAGTTCTTAGCATGGCATCTGATGCGCTGGAATATATCCTTCTAAAGCTGTGCCCCTGAACAAACTTTAAAGGTAAAATGTTGACATGATGGTTGTTAACAGGATAAACATGTTTAAATAGTGTGACCTATGTGACTGAGACCTCTGTGCAGTGATCAGATCAGAGGCACAGAGCAGAGGTAATCAGAGGTTGGTGTCTTTTTACATACCTATTTTCCCATCAGCCAGTGACTCAGGCCCCCTACAGGGCTTCCCCTGTGAAAACCTCTGACCAAAGGTTGTGTTTTCCTGCTTTAGAAACTGGGTGAATCCACAGCCCTTTTAAAGACCATTGTGTGCACAGGTAGGTTTTGCAGAGGAGATAGAGACTGCATTACAGGGCTGATCACACTTTGGATCAATACAAATAAACTGGTGAGAGCAATGTTTTCTTCTCCTTGGCCCTTTGACCTCTGCCTGCAGTGTCAGGTTTGTGAGAGCAAGTAGCGAGTATCAGAGGCATGCTCCCTCCCCGGCAGCCTGCCTTGGGGTCCTGGGCATCATGTGCTCTGAGTTTTCTCTCATTTCCCTGACCTGCCCTTCTCAGCTGCTGAACTGGCCTCATCAGCCCTGCTGCGGGCTCCGCGCAGACCGGGGACCATCTGCACTCTTACCCTCCTTCCTTGAACCTGTCTCTACTTGCCCATTGGCTTTCACCTGCCTTTGTTAGCCCTCAAGGGCACCTGTTTCCCAGCCTTCAGCCCAGGCAACGTCAGCTCCCCAAAGAAAAGGCATTTTGATACACACAAATATCCAAAAGCAACAAAAAAAATTTGTTATTTGGGACCTGTGCTCACAAAATCATTTCAACTTCTTGAAAACATTTATATCACCTTTTATTATTTTGGAAAGGCGCCTTCACCACGGGGCCCCCTTCCAGGCCTGACGGGGAGAGGCCCGGGTGTGCCGTGTCCTCTAGCCGTCCACAGGCCAGCGCAGCCTCCGCCGCAGGCCCCAGCCTACGCGCCTCTCAGCCCACGGCTGCTGGGCGGCCTGCACCAACTTCTTGCGCCCCCGGAGGGAGTTCTGTTTGCTGAGATTATTATTATGCCTGGGGATTTCGGTCTGCTCCAGTGCCTCCACCTCAGGCACTCCTCCCTGTCCACGATGGAACGATTCTGGCTCCTGAATTCTTTGTCACCGACGTGTGTGACCTAAACACCAAGACCCATTCACCAACTGGTCCTGGAGTGATTTGAACTCTCGCCGTGGGGTTCTCTACCTGATCACCTGCATCGTCGTCCGTGTTGACAGAGGAAACCACTCTAACATCATGGCTGGGGTCCTGGGCCTAATCGCTACCTGCCTTTTTGGGTAAGACATGCCGCAGCCCCCACCGACTCTGCAGACGGCCCAGGGCAGGCTGACTGCTCTCATTTCTCTCTGCAACCTGCAAGTCAGTCCTCCTAGAACACTCCCTACCCATTCCCAGCCTTCTATTGAGGTAAAAGTGCCTTTATTCAGAGAATTTTGTCTTCCAGGCCGCCAGTCAACCTTCCGGGCTGTGGCCACTTTTATAGGCATGCCTGGGTCCTCCTTCCTTCTCAGGCAGAGACACCAGTTCTGCCGAAACTATACCGCCCCCTACCCCCACCCAAGCCATAGAATGAGGGAGAAGTTACCTTAGACCCCAGATTCCAGGCCCTTGGAATTCAGAGTGACCCATTTTAAAGAATCTCCTTGCTGTGGGGTGTGGTTCTGTCCAGGAATAAATAAATAGATTATTAAAAAATAAAAAAAAGAAAAGGTAATATATACATAATTAAGTTCATATGATGCGAATGAAAACAGTAAAAAGAAAAGCTTCCTTTCTATGCGTGACCTCTGGTGTTCCAGCTTCCGACTCCAGAGAAAACCACTATCACAGGATTTTATGTTTTACCCATCCTCCCAGAAATGTTCTAGGTATGTATAAAACACATGTTCATTTATTTCCACCTCACTGATAAACACAAATGAAATGATAGCACACTTTGCACACTGTCCCATATCTCCTGCTTGGTTGCTTGGTTAAATATTAACACATGTTGAGGATTGTCCCATGTTAGCAAACATAGAGACACTTTATTCTTATTAAAGTTTCTATCGTATTCCTGGATGTGCTATAATTTAGTAAACCTGTCATCAACTGATAAAAATTCCAGTTGTTTTCAATTTTTTCCTTTCCCCCCAATGCCTGAAACTAATTTTAATATACTTATGTCTTATCTATATATAATGAATAAAATTGCTACACATAAAATTTCTGGTTTAAGGATATTATTACATAATTTTAACTTCTTTTTATGTGAAGTAAACACATTTAAGAAAGGAGGACAAAAATATTCTTTACATGTAGGCTCAGTGAATCACCGCACTTGGTTGCCTGTGTAACCAGCACCGAGTCAGGAGAGAGACCATCGCCAGCACACCGGACGGCGCCCTCCTGGGCCCTTCTGCTTTTCTCCTGTCTCTGTCTTCGACTTGCTCAACTTTAACACCACAGTACAGTTTTTCTTGCTTTTAAACTTTATGTAATTGATTTTCACAGTGAGTAATTTTTGTGCCGGGTCTCTTCTACTCCTCACTGCGTTCATGAAAGTTCTCCATGTGGTTTCACATAACTGTAGATAGGTACCTTAAATTGGTGTGCACTATTCCATTGAGTGAACACGGGACAGTTTCATGGATGTTGGGTTGCGCTCTAATTTGGCTATTTTGAAGAATGCTGCCATGAACACACTACCATGGGATATATATTTTTAGAAGTGGGGTTGTTGGATCATAGGTTCTATGTATGTTCAACTTTAGTGTATAAAACCAAACTGTTTCCTAAATTTATATTCATGATGGCATGTACAAATATAAGCATTTCCCTTCCTCTACATTCATGCAAATCATTGGTAATATGACTCTAAAACTTTTTAAAAAATTTTAGGCATGGTAATTGCATGGTGGCATAACAATGGGGTTTTAATTCATATTTTTCTGATTACTAAAGATGTTGAATATGTTTCCTTATTATGTTGATTCTTTTTTAATTTCAAAATATTACAGGGGTACAAATGTTTTTGGTTACGTGAATTGCTTTTATAAAGCTTGAGTCAGGGTTGTGAGTATGCCCATCATCCAGATCATGTTCTTCGTACCTGTTAGGTATGTTATCACCCATTCTCCTCCCTCCTCCCTGTTCTTGATTTCTATTAAGTTTTACTTCCCTTTGTGCACATGTGTGCTCATGAGTTAGTTCCAATTTAACAGTGACTACATGTGTTTGTTGTTCCATTCTTCAGATACTTCACTTAGGATAATGGTCTCCAGTTCCATCCAAATTGTTGCAAAAGGCATTAAGTCATCCTTCCTCATGGCTGAATAGTATTCCATGGAATATATACACATGTATGCCACATTTTGTTAATCTGCTCATGAATTGATGGGCATGTAGGTTGATTCAACATCTTTGTAATTGTGAATTGTGCTGCAATAAACATATGAATGCTGGTGTCTTTTTGATAAAATGACTTCTTTTCCTTTGCATAAATAGTAGTGGGATTGCTAGTTCTCTGAGGAATCTCTATACTGTTTCCATAGAGGTTGTAATAGTTTGCAGGCCCACCAATAGTGTGTAAATGTTCCTTTCTCTCTGTGTCCACATTAGCATCTATTGTTTCTTTGATGTTTTCATAAAAGCCTTTCTAACTGAGGTAAGGTGATACCTTGTGGTTTTAATGTGCATTTCCCTGATGATTAGTAGTGCTGATCATTTTTATGTTTATTGGCCATTTGTCTATCTTCTTTTGAAAAGTTTCTGTTCATGTCTTTTACCCACTTTTTTTCCCTAGTTATCTTTTAATGGAATAGCATTGCTATGGCCAGTTAAGTCTATGTTTTAAATGCTTTTTCACTTTAAGTACAAATTGTAGGAAACAACCAAAATAGATCTTTGCCCAAAGAAGCGTGTCAACAAGCACTAATACATATTTCCCACTTCCAACGTTTTTGATTTTTACAGTGTGCGACATTAGTACATGGGAACCTTGGGGCTATTACTCCACTTAGATCTGGGGTTTTTTACCCACTTTTTTATGGAGTTGTTTGATTTTTTTCTTGTTGATTAACTTGAGTTCTTTATAGATTCTGATTATTAGGCCTTTATCAGATATATAGCTTGCAAATATTTTATCCCATTCTGTAGGTTGTATATTTGCTCTGTTGATTGTTTCTTTGTCTGTGAAGCTTTTTAATGTAATCAAGTCCCATTTATTTATTTCATTTATTTATTTCTGTTGTTGCTATGATTGCCATTGGGGTATTCTTCATAAATTGTTTGCTTATGCCAATATTTAGAAGAGTTTTTCCAACGTTTTCTTCCAGAATTCTTATGGTTTCATGCCTTACATTTAAGTCTCTTATCCATCTTGAGTTCATTTTTGTGAGTGGCTAGAAATATGGATCCTGTTTCATTCTTTTGCATGTGGCTGCCCAATTTTCCCTGCACCATCTATTAAATCAGTTTTCTTTTCCCCAGTGTATAATCTTGTCTACTTTGTTAAAGATCAGTTGGCTATATGTAGATGGTTTTATATCTGGGTTTTCTGTTCTGTTCCATTGGTCTATTTCTCTGTTTTTGTGCCAATATCATACTATTTTGGTTACTATACCCTTGTACTATAGTTTGAAGTCTGGTCATGTGATGCCTCCAGATTTGTTCCTTTCACTTAATATTGCCTTGGCTTTTGGGGCTTTTCTGGTTCCACATGAAGCATAGAATTATTTTTTCTAAATCTGTGAAATATGTTGGTATTTTGATGGGGATTGCATTGAATCTGTAAATCATTTTGGTTAGTATGGACATTTTAACAATGTTGATTTTAATAATATTGATTTTACTAATTCATAAGCATGCTATGTTTTTTCCATTTGTTTGTATCACCTGTGATTTCTTTCCTCAATGAACTCTTTGTGGAGCTCTTTCACCTCCTTGTTTAAGTGTATTCTTAGGTATTTTATTTTCTTTGTAGCTATTGTCAATGGTATTGAGTTTTTGATTTGACTGTTATTGGGGTATAAGAATGCTACTGATTTGCATAAATTTATTTTGTAACCTGAGACTTTGTTGAATTAGGAATCTTTGGGGATAAGGTCATATCATCAGCAAAAAACAATAGTCTGATCTCCTCTTTTCCAACTTGGATACCCTAAATTTCTTTCTCTTGCCTGATTGCTGTGGCTAGGACGTCAAGTGTTGAATAGGAGTGGTGACAGTGGGCATCCTTATCTTGTTCCAATTCTTACTGGGAATGCTTTCCACTTTCCTCCATTGAGTATGATGTTGGATGTTGGTTTGTCATATATGGTATTTATAATTTTGAGATATGTTCCTTTTATGTCTATTTTGTTGAAAATTTTTATCATGAAAGCATGCTGAGTTTTGTCAAACACTCTTTCTGCATCTATTGAGATGACCAAATGATCTTTGTTTTTGCCCCTATTTATGTGATGAATGATATTTATTGCTTTACATATGCTGAACCATTTTTGCATCCCTGGGATGAAGTCTGCTTGGTCATGATGGATTAATTTTTAGATGTGATGTTGAATTAAGTTTGTTAGTATTTTGTTGAGGATTCTTGCATCTATATTTATAATGGATATTGGTCTATAGTTTTTTTTTTTTTTTTGTTGTTGTTGTTGTTGTTGTGTCCTTTCCTGCTTTTGGTATCTAGGTGATACTACCTTCATAGAAGGAGTTGGGGTAGGAATCCCTCCTTCTCAATGTTATAGAATAATTCTACCATATGGGTATCAATTTTTCTTTGTAGGTATGATAAAATTTGGCTGCAAATCCTTCTGGTCTGGGGCTTTTTGTTGTTGTTGTTGTTAGAAGATTTTTTATTGCCACTTTAGTCTTGTTGCTTAAAATTGTTCTGTTCAGGAATTCTCTTTCCTCCTGATGGAATCTTGAAAGGTTGTGTGTTTCCAGGAGTGTGTCCATTTCCTCTGTATTTTCAAGTTTATATGCATGGAAATTTTCATAGTATTCATAGATGATGTTTTGTATTTTTGTGGTATCACTGTAATATCTCCTTTTTCATTTTTGATTGAGCTTGATTCCTTTCTCTTCTGTTTCTGGTAAATCTAACAAGGGGCCTTATCAATTTTATTTATCTTTTCTTTCTTCTTTTTTTTTTTTTTTATTGTTGGGGATTCAGTGAGGGTACAAGAAACCAGGTTACACTGATTGCATTTGTTAGGCAAAGTCCCTCTTACTATTGTGTCTTGCCCCCAAAATGTGTGGCACACACCAAGGCCCTACCCCTCTGCCTCCTTCCCTCTCTCTGCTCTTTCTTTCCCCACTCCTCCCTCCTTCTTTCTCTCTCTGCTCTCCACTTCCCCCACCCCCACCCTTTTTATCTTTTCAAGGAACGAACTTTTTGTTTTGTGGATCTTCTGTATGATTTTCTCATTTTCAATTTTATTTAATTCTGCTCTGACCTTGGTATTTTCCTTTCTTCTGCTGGCTTTTGCTTTTGTTTGCTTTTTCTTTTCTAGTTCCTTGAGATGTATCATTAGATTGTTAGTTTGTGATCTTTCTGTCTTTTTGATGTAGGCATTTAAGGCTATGGTTTTTCTCTTTAGGACTGCTCTCTTTGGAACCCATAGATTTTTGTAGCTTGTGTGCCCTTTGTCATTCAGTTTAAGGAATCTTGTGATTTCTATCTGAATTTTGTTAGTCAACAGCACTGTTCATCAGCAGCTTGTTCAATTTCAATGACTTTATATAGAATTTAATATTTCTAATGGGGTTTATTTCTAGTATTATTCTACTGTGGTCTAAGAAGATACATGGTATGATTTCTATTATTTTTAATTTGTTGAGACATGTTTTGTGGCATAAGGTATCAATCTTGAAGAATGCGCCACGTGCTGATGAGTTTTTGAGTAAAATGTTCTTTAAATGTCTGTCAGGCCTATTTGTTCTAGTGTTCTGTTTAATCTTTCTTGTTTCTGTATTTATTTTCTGTTTGGTTAATCTTTCCAGTTCTGTCAGTGGTGTGTTGAAGTCCCCCGCAATTATGATGCTGCTGTTTGTCTCTTTGCTTAGATCTAGTAGGGTTTGCTTTATGAATTTGGGCACTCAGTGTGTTTGGTGCATAAATATTAAGAATTGTTAGTATCTTTTTGTTAAATTCCTTTCCCATTATATAATAACCATCTTTGGTTTGGTTTCTATTGTTGATTTGCAATCAGTTTTATCTGAGAAAAGAATGGCTACACCTGGTTTCCTTTGGTTTCTATTTACATGGAATATTTTTTTCTAACCCTTCACTTTGAGTCTGTATGAGTCCTGTGGATTATATGTGTTTCTTGGAGGTAGAAGATACTTGGCTTGTATTCTTTTATTCATTCAGCCAGTCTTTGTCTCTTGAATGGAGAATTCAAATCATTCATGTGAATAGATAGAATTGATATGTGCTGTTGTATTCATTCTGTTGGGAAGTACCTTATTGCTTTGTTTTACCTCACAGTATTGTTTTATATGAGCTCTGAGCTTTTGTTTTTGGCTGGTTTTACATTGGTGGATGACTATCGTGCTGATCAATGTATAAAGCGGTTATGAGTATTTCTTGTAGGTCAGGTCTGGTCTTGACAAATTCCCTCAGTTTTGCTTGTCTAGAAAATTTTTTATTTCTCCTTCATTAATGAAAGTTAGTTTTGCAGGATACAAAATTATAAGCAGACCATTGTTCTCTTTAAGAAGACTGAAGATAGGGTCCCAATCTCTTTGGGCTTTTAAGGGCTCAGTTGAGAAGTCTGCAGTTAACCTGATGGGTTTTTGTAAATAAGTTACCCAATATGTTAATTGTATAGCTTGTAGGAATTTCTCCTTTGCATTTCCTTTGGCAGTCTGATGACTATATGTCTTGGTGATTGCCTCTTTCCAATGAATCTCCCATGAATTTCTTGAGATTCTTGAACTTCAATTTCTAACTTGTAGCAAGTCCAGGGAAATTATCCCCAACTGTTCCTTCAAATAGATTTTCTAGCCCTTGTGCATTTTTTTCTTCATCCTCAGGGATACCTATGATTATTTTATTTTGCTGTTTTATATGATACTGTATTTCTCATACTTCTTGTTCATTTGTCTTGATTTTCTGTTCGTTATCTTTGATGGCCTGAGTTAATTCAAAAGAGTTGTCTACAAGCTCTGAGATGATTTCTTCTGCCTGGTCTAGTATATTCCTAAAACTTTCTATGGTGTCTTATATTTCATTAATTGAATTTTTGATTTCTAGAAGTTCTATTTGTTTTTCATTAATATGTCAACCTCTTTACTGAATTTATCATTCCTTTCCTGGATTGTTTTTCTGTTTTGTTTTGTTTTTTAATTTTCTCTTGAATTTTGTTAAGCTTCCTTACAATCCATGTTTGGAAATCTTTATCTGTCATTTCAATATTTTTACTTTGGTTGGTATCTATTCCTAGAGAGCTGATGATCTCTTTTGAGGGTTTTCTTTTGCTCTGATTTTTCATACATTCAGAGTTCTTTTACTGATTCCTTCTCATCATATGTTCAATAAGAACTTTTGGCTTTGCTTATGGGGGCTTTGATGGTGATGTAGGTTCTGGATGGATACCTTGGTTATGGATGTCCTTTAGTGTGGTGTTTTTCTCTGTTGCTAGTTATTTGTAGGCTGAAGAAATGGTAAAATATGTGAGTGGGCTGATTCTTTACTCTGGTTGATGAGAGAGAATGGAGGTCTTTGAAACCTTTTCTCTTTTCCCACCTCTGTGGTCTTCTTAACAGTGTAATAGTATTGGCACACCCAGTTTAATCTCTGAGTCAGTAGGTTATGCTCATGGATGAGAATCAACTATACCCTGTATGATTGAGTCAGTAAATGCTGTAAAAGGCTGTATAAATCAACCTCCTTCTAGGTGGTACTTGCCAGAATGTACAAGCTATAGTATTTTTTATGGAACCTGGGACTAGCTCCAGACTCTTAGGAGAAGCACTCACATGCCCTAGTTAGTGGATGGGGACATGGAATTTCCAGGTGATTTTTTTTTTTTTTTTTTTTTTTTAATTCTCCACCACAGTGGAGATGGGTGGTGGGATGAGGCTGGGTGGGGTTTGGTTAGGTGAATTTGCCCTCAGGCTCAACAAAAACTGGCAAGGTAACTGTTTCAGCAGGGGTCCTGGGAAAGCTGCCAGAGAAGACTGAGTTGGTTAAACTTAGCCAGAAATTCTGCTTATGGAGGCAAGGTATCAGATTTACAGTCTGGCTATAAGAAGCAGGTTTTGCTTTTCTCTCCCCCACACTCTGTGGTCTCCCTCAGGTGCCCATCGGCAGGCAGGAGCTCAAGCCAGCTGATCTCCCCATGACTATACTGCAGGCTGTGAACTTTTCCACCAGGGTCCTACCCTCAGCTGAGAGCACAGCCTTCCTAGATGGTGAAGATATTCTGCAAGTACGCTGTGGCTGAGACACACACTTCTTTTTAGTTCTGCCCACAGGGGTTCCTTCACCTCCTGAGATTAGCTCACACATTTCCCCTTCATGCCCCAGAGCAACATGATTAAGTCCTAAGCATATGGGATTGGCCTCAGGAGGTTCTTGAGAACTTGTCCCTCAGAATTACACCTGGGCTTTTTTTTTTTTTTTTTTTTTACAAGACAGAATTATACTTTGTCACCTTCGGTAGAGTGATGTGACATCATAGCTCACAGCAACCTCCAACTCCTGGGCTTAGGTGATTCTCTTGCCTCAGCCTCCCGAGTAGCTGGGAATACAGGTGCCCGCTACAACGCCCAAATATTTTTTGTTGCAGTTTGGCTGGGGCGGGGTTTGAAACTACCATCCTCGGTATATGGGGCCTGCGCCCTACTCACTGAGCCACAGGTGCTGCCTGGCTTTGTTTTTTCATCTGAAACATTCCTTTCTTTCTGAGATGATCTGGTGACTGATGTCTCTAGTCAGCATCTTACTTTCAGTCTATTTTGTGCCTGTACTTTTTTTTTTTTTTTTTCCAATAAAACCTGGATCTGGAGTTTTCTTGGCAGCAAGTTTTTATTTATAGATTTAACAAATGTAAAAGTTACAGGACTGTTCTGATTTTTCTATTTCTTAGATTTTTTTTTTTTTTTTTTGGATTTGTCATTTATTTACTTTTTAAACTGTTTTAATTTTGTTTTTTTTTTTTTTGCAACATCTTACAATTTTTAAATGTGTCATAATGTTCCCCATTTCACTCCTAATATTGGTTATTTGTGTGTTTTCTCTTTTTCTCTTGATCCATTTCATGGGAGGGAGATAGATTATCAAATTTATTGATTTTTAAAAAATAGTGAAACAACTTTTGGTCTTGTTAATCCTTTCCATTATATAATTGTTCTCTATTTAATTGATTTCTATTCTTACCTTTCTAGATCTTTCTTTTTTACTTTATTTAGATTTATTTTATTCTTCTGTTTCTAACTTTAAGAAATGAGGGCTTTGCTTATTGACTTTAGCTTTTTTTCTTTTGTAAAAGATACTATACATTTCTCTCTCAGAATGGGCTTTACCACATCATACTGTTTTTTCATTATAGTCAGTTAATTAAAATAAAAAGTATATTGACTAATTTATACACATATAGAGATACACTAGCTATCTCTTTTATTCATGATTTTAAACTTAATAGAACTATAATCAGAGAACATATTTTGATCATTTAAATCCTTGGAAATTTATTGAGCTTTCCTTGATGGCTCAGCTTATGGTTAATTTTTGTTAGTGCACAGTATGTACTGGAAAGAAATGCGTATTCTGTAGTAGTTGGGTACCATTTTTCTATAGGTTGATTAGCTTAAGTCTGTTAGTCATGTTGTTTAAATCTTCCATATATTTACTGATTTGGAAGATCAGTAAATAGAATGATTATATCATTTACTAAGAGAGTTATATTTATTTTTCCACTATGATTACTGGCTTTTCTATTTCTCCTTATAGTTCTGTCAATGTTTGTTCCCTATATTTTGAGGCTATAATATTAGGTAAAAATAAATAAAAGAATAGATTGAGATGCATTGATCTTTTATACAAAGTTCTCCTCTTTGTCTCTAGTTATGCTTTATACATACTTTTCCTGATATTATTATACTTTAACCAGAATTTTTGGGGGTCTTATTCAACTTTTTGTTTCTTTATTTTGAGTTTACTTATTGATTTAATATTGAGCCTATGACTATTAGGAGAATATAAAATGTGTTATTTCAAGCATATAGCATGCTGGAGAAGTTCAATCTGAACACTTTTGTCTTACAGTAGGAGCATATAATTACTGTCAGGTTAAATCTCCTATTTTATGTTTGTTTTCAATTTACCTAATCTGTTTTTCACTACTATTTTCCTTTTTTCTTATCTGTTTTCTTGACAGATTATTTCTGAATATCTCATTCTGCAACCTCCACTCTCATTGACATTACCATGGTAGCTATGCCATTACTGACATGTTCCAAGGTCAGCCAGGAGGCCTGTGGGATTGTAGTTAAAGGGGTGCAGCTTTCAAATTATTTAAAGAGGGTAATGGTGAATGATGTCAGAGGGGTACTGAAGTTTTTTTAAGGAGGTAGTGATGTCAGAGTAGAGTAATGTTGCTGGGGCTTTGTAGAAGGATTTGGGCTTATTATTATGAGATAAAACCCAATTTAAGAGATACTGTGGTAATTGAATGTAAAATACAACTTTTCTTTCATTTAGCTTACAGTTTTTAGAGGATTTAATTTAGGCCAGGTACTATATTAAGCACTTTACATGCAAGACTTTATTTAATAGTCAACACATAAGAAGAATGGGGGTTTCACACAGGTTAATTAACTTATACAAGATCACAGTTTGCACTAAAACTACAAGTCAAGTCCATATGGTCTCTTAACTACAAGTGTATATTTCTCTGACTCTTTATCATCTAATGACAGGAAATTTACCAGTTAGTCTGGAAGATCTAGCTCTGCACCTTGTGGATGAACTTTTCTACTTCTTCTTCTTTCAGTATCCACAGCACTAGAAAATAATCCCAGGACACTTAGTTTGTTTGCCACATGGACCTATGTTAAGTGTTTTACTTGACATTTGCTACCCACCTAATTCTGGGCTATAGTTTGATAAATGCTTATTGCCAGTGTACAAGGATGGAGAAAAACGCCGTGGATGGATCAATCCAAATTAAACATCATTACTGCGGGGAAAAAAGGTCATGCCCCATAGAGAATAGTGGTATGTGAGTTATTTTAATACACCATAAAATCTATTGTTTACATTTGGGTGACCAATTATGCTCCTTTCTTACTTTATACAATGTAAAATGAAAAATTAAATGAGTAGATTATGTCAGAAAAGCTTGTACTTAAAATAGTCCAATGTAATATTTGTAATGTCACAAATGAGTAGCATATGCATTCTTTAGTTTCTCACCTTTATATTCATGCCTGATTAACCCTCCTCAGAAGGAGGGATGTTGGCTCCAGCCCCTGTGGAACACTCAGGAGGTTGGGCAATTCATTTTATTGTGTATACAATTTGGCTACAATGCTGAAGATTTATTGATGCAATGTAAAATATTAGCTGGCAGGTAAAAATAAACCTGTTAATGAATGTGATTAGAATAGCAGCTGGAATGAATTGCAGTGTTTGCAACATCAATGGAATTAATAGACCTTAAAATATTCAGGGAATCAATTAAAAGTCTTCTTTGAGATTCAAAAACATGTGTGTTCAAGTGCTTAACTTTAAAATGAGCACCGGGAGAAAAAATGGTCAAACCTTCTGTCAGAATAGCTTTTAAGGATTCTAAGGGCATCTGACTGTTTCTGGTCCCAAACAACTTCTAAAGGAAACCCTGGTGGGCTGAACTGCAGGCATCTTGGAACACAGGCTCCAGGCTGTGCTTCTAGGAATTAAACAAGAGCAGCGTGGGAGCGACAGCGATTGAAATGGGTGTCCTGGCCACATTCCCTGAAGGGTTTGCAACTTCCTTAACCTTTAAGGAGAGCACAACTCCAATCATGATAAAAAATAAAAGAAGGTGATAGTTTCTTAAGTGCGTTCTTCCCTAATGATCACCCCAAAGACCTTGAAAAGTTTCAAGCCTGAAATTTTGAGCTGAATAGTCTTGTATAAAAGTCCTTGGGAGAAATTAATTGGACAGCATAATGTACAAGCAAATTGAGCATAGATATTATCTAGCATTCCCAAAACTAGATTAATTAATCTCCATTCCCTCCACCCACAAACAAATTATTGTATATACTTGAGTATATACGGTAAACAGGCTTTTAAAATCTAGGCCCTCTATGCTTTTACCTTCAGAGAAGAACCAAGAGATGGACCTATTGTCCTCATAATTGCTTTACAATGCAAACTTGAAGGTTTCTCTAGAAACCTTCTATAGAAGCATAAAATAGTCAAACTGGGGCAATCATTTAGTCCAGGCCATGATTTTCTAAAACATTTATTTTAATTTTGGGAATAGTTTCATGCCTGTTCCAAGTCCAAAAGATGTGTACTTATTCATAGGTTAGTTATATCCTACACAATTTCTATTTTGTTTTTTTCCTCATCATATCAATGGGAAACTGGGCAGTGTCAGAAATCCGGCCATTATAACTACTGGTTTTGAGGAGATGATTTCAGGATTTTTGAACCTCTAAAATAGGGGTTCTCAACCTGTGGGTCGCGACCCACAGGAACTGTATTAAAGGGCTACGGCATTAGAAAGGTTGAGAACCACTGCTCTAAAACTTTCTACTGGTTTCTTGTTGCTCATATAGCTCCAAACTTCATTGTCACCCTTAAACCCAAGCATCCAGCATCCTGCCTTGGTCTCATGTTATTCA
Organism: Loris lydekkerianus; assembly: GCA_963574355.1. Lineage (NCBI taxonomy): Eukaryota > Metazoa > Chordata > Mammalia > Primates > Lorisidae > Loris > Loris lydekkerianus. The sequence continues at coordinate 11,995 of CAUYPK010031626.1, read as the reverse complement.
TGGACACATTCTGGGGACAACAGTTACTGCGGACAGGACTCAGTGGAGTTGGTCAAGGTGTATGCCTGTCTAGAGCCTAGTCTTCTCTTTTAGACCATGATTTGAGGATAAGAGACCTTGAAATTACTGTGCAGATCTGCAAGTTGGCTTTCAAGGCCAAGTTTATCCTCACTAGAGTGGACTATGGTGCCATGGGTATCATAGGTCTAAGGGGAAAATCAAAGGTGGCCATTTGTAAGGAGAGTAAGCACTAGGGGAGAATGGAGCCGAGACATGTGGAATGGGTTTCCACAAGTGTGCACCTGGGCTCCTCAGAGGGCCCTGTGACTTGGGGCAAGGGGACAAGGAAACTAGGGCTGCCCCCAGTTGGAGTCAAGGCCAGTAACATGGTGTTGCTTTTGTTCTACATTCTGAATTTCCCACAAGCTGCTGCCCTGAAAACATAAAAGTTTGTTGTTTAAAGCCAGGGGTGCTAGAATGTGCCTATAGTCCCAGCTACTCTAGAGGCTGAGGCAGGAGGATCGCTTGAGCCCAAGAGTTCAAGGCTGCAATGAGCTATGAAGTCAACACTGCACTCCAGCCTGAGCAACAGAATGAGAGCCTATCTCTAACAAAAACCAAAACAAACAAAACATTCATCGTGTCATAAAAATAATGTAGGATAATCTACTTCTGGCAAGTGGTTCATTATCTCATTTTTTGGTTTTTATTTTGTCAATAGATATCTACACATATTCTGGTGAAGAAAAAAGATCACACCAAGAACTCCTGGTGGGAAGAATAAGTTCTGTCCCCACAATGAGGCCTAGTTGCAGGAGATGTGAGTGGCTTAAGGATTAGGATAGCAGCTTGGTAATTGTCCCGTTGAAGCCAGTCCCCATACTGGGGACAATGGAGAAAACAAGATAGACATAGGCAAGATTCCTGGAGCTCAGTGCTTGTAGGGAAGACAGACAAAATAAGCAAATAAGTGAGTAAGAAAAATGTTCAATATAGACAAGTTCTGTAAAATGAAAAACTTTAGTTTTACAAAATTAATCCTAACTTTCCCCCCTACTGGCTCCAAATTCTAAGACTTCTGGTTCAGTATCATCTTTCAAGTAGATTTAGAACATTTGGCTTGCCTGCATGGAAATGAGGAAGAGAAAATGAGTTATAAGAGGTTTAGGAAATGCTGAATCTCTGTTTGAAATCATTAACTCTTCCAATATTTTAGGCAGAAAAACTAGACACGAAAATGAGCAACTCCTAGTCTTAGTACAGTATTGAATATATAAGGTTTGTATATGGGGAAAATGGTGAATAATATAGTCATCCACTTACAGTGGGTCAAAATTTAGGCACTTTTTTGCATCCTGATCAAATGTAATGATAGGAGAAAAGATTACAAATGAGATGGAACAATGGTCACAAAACCTTATTAGCACAGTGCTACTGGTCACTATATAAAATTTAATAAAGGGATGGAAAACAAGAGCTGTACACCTAGTGAATAAACAAAGCAGAAAACCTAATAGTGGGTAAGATATTCTAAGTTTTATGTCAAATGTCAGCATTTGAAGCAAATCATTAATCCAAGTAAATTATGATGTGAAGGCGAGGGAAAAGCTTTTGTGGACATCTTGAATAGTAGTAGTTGTTGAGACGCTGGCTCCTTATTATGCTATATACTCTTCTAAATATGTGATTTCTCTTCCATTGATTTGGTGGTGTCATGAATGCTACACTTATGCTTCTCAGTCATGATTATAGTAATTTTATTTGACTCATAAATGGGACAACATAAGCAGGAGAAAAAAAGGTATGAACATTTTCTGCAGAAATGCAGAAAGAATTGAAGAAGGATTGGGAAGAAGATGGAATGGAAGGAGACAAAATTGTGTGGAAGGAGTGGAGAGTGTGAAGATGCTTGAGATAGACCTGTCTAAAATTCAAGTAGCGATAGGGGAAGGTGAACATGGAAAGAAGAGGTTGGAGAAAACAGGGTATCTATTTTGTGGGCATGAAGGAATGGTGGGCAAACACAGCAGCCGTCTTAATGGTGCTAGGTGCTGGTAACAAATCGCAGTCTACCATTTATATTTAGGATTCATAAAATATTTTAAAGTGTGCCTAGTTTTTGAATATTTGCCGTGGGTCTACCAGTGTTTTTGGTCATGCTGCATTTTTTTTTAAAAACAAATTTAATGCTATTTTTTGTCATTCAGCAAATTTACTGTCAGATGCGAATGATTTGCTGACATTTCAGCACCAACCACAATCTATTTTCTTCACTAAATGCTGAATTAGAGACTTTATGCATGTAACCTGGATTTAAGAAATTTCCCTGCAGCAGTTAATATGCCTAAAGGTCAATGGAGTGGGGTGTGTTTAGGAGGAATCTAATACTCAGCTTTTAAAAATACATAGATTTGACAGGTCTTTTGCAAACTTTATTGTCTAAAGCATAATGCTTAGTTTCTGTGAGATTAATATACCCACAAAAGAAATCATTTTACTGCTGCTTTGACAGGCTGAATTGCTTCTGAAGCTACTGTAACACTATTCACAAGGTGGCAGGGAAGGTATAACTCAGTCTTGTGTGATTACGATGTTTAAGTAGAAAGCAAGATTTAGGGAAAGTGTTTTGCAACAATGTCCTCTCCAAATAACAGAGTATTTACTGATTCACCAAGAAAATGCCAGTGTTCAAAAGGACTGCGGGTGTCACAAGCAATTAGTGTGTCAATGACGGATCTTCAGCAATTCCCAGAGAAGACAGGAAAATGTTATATAGAATGTGAAATGTAGGGGTCATTTCAAAAGTAATGGATGGAGACACAGAACTACAAACAATTTTAAGGTTTACACATCACTCAAAGAAATTGGATTAGAGCCTGAGAAAAAGATGTCGTATATTATATATAAAAAAAAAATCTTAAGGGCATTTGGCACAAGACAGCATAATATGTACCTTCTTTTGAAATATAATGTACATGAAAGCAAAGGGCTCCATGTCATTTCTGTGGTAAAATGTTACCACTTTGAGCATATATATGTATTATTTTTTTGAAAAATTTTATCCCAACCATAGTTTGGACATATTAAAATGTATTTAGTTGTATGTAAATAAAGTACCTAAATTCTAGTGTTCAGAATTGTTTCTATTTCCTGCTAAATGAATTTCTCAGATGTTTTGTAGCCGTTGTCTAAGTTCTCAAATAGGAGCAGACTGCCATTTGTTTTTCTTGAAAAGAAATGCATTTAACCAGTTCAGAGTTTTGTCTCAGACTTGAACTAATATTTGTATGCGTTAGTGAAGAGTGGTTGAGAGGCTGGACTCCAGTAGCCATCAGGAAAGTTACCTCTATTTCATATCCCAATTCCTAAAACCTGTGGATATTACCTTATATGGAAAAAGGGTCTTTGCAGCTGCAAGTTAAGGATTTTGAGATGAAGCAATTCTCTTGGATTATCTGGGTGGGCCCTCAGTCCAATGATAAATGCCTTATAAGGAAAAGAAAGTGGGACATGTGAGACAAAGAGAAGCAAAGAGGGTAAGGATAAGGTCATCTGGAGATCAGGATAAGGTCATGTGGAGACACAAAGAGAATAGAACGGTGGCCACAAGACAAGGAGGCCAAGAAATGTCGACAGCCACGGGAAGCTGAAAGAGGCAAGGAAGGATTCTCTCCTGAGGAAAAGGCTGGCCTGGCCCACACCTTGATTTTGGACTGATACCTTCCAGAACTGTGAGGAGATACATATTTATTGTGGGCTTTTTTTTTTTTTTTTTTTTTTGAAAAAGGGTTTCACTCTGTTGCCCAGGCTAGAGTGCCCTGGTGTCAGCCCCGCTCAAACTCCCGGCCAGCCCCCTGCCTCAGCCTCCTGGGACTTCAGATGCCCACTAGGACAACTGGCTAATATTTCTATTTTTAGTAGAGAGATTGGGTCTCTTGCTCTTGTTCAGGCTGGTCTCGAACTCCTGAGCTCAAGTGATCCTCATGCCTCAGCCTCCTAGAGTGCTGGAATTACGGTGTGAGCCACTGCACCTGGCTTTTTTTTTTTTTTTTTTTTTTTTAAATTAAGCAACTCGGTTTGTGGTAATTTGTGACAGAAGCCACCTTTAACTTCTTTGAGGCCTATTTATGGACCATGTGTCATTCTGGACTCACATGAGGTGAAAATAACACATTTGGAGGAAGCAAAAAAGACAGAGGGAGCAGTTCCAAATGCCAAGTGCCAGATTGGTAAGGAACTGAGGAAAGATAGGAATCTTTTCTGTCTGCGTGTTTACCACAATATCTCTACTTGCTTTTTTTTTTTTTTTTTTTCCCATCTGTCTACCATTCTGGCCTTGAGAAGAGGAGGGTGGGGAAGACACAGGAAGCAGAAGGGATTAGAAGAAAGCTAGGAAGATGGAGGAAGCAGTAACCTCTGTGTGAAATAGTGTAAAAGGTCGAGTTAGGGAAACATTAAAAAGTAGTCACTGGATTTGGTGCTTAAGAGCTCACTGGTGGCCTCTGTAATAGATCACAGGTCTTTTCAAGGATTTAGCATTCGCTCAAACACTGGCTCATGCCAGATATATACTCATCCATGTACCTATGGGAAATATAATTTTGACTTAGGGTGTTGAATATCTAGGTTGGCACGTCTACTATACTTTTGCAGTTAGGGACATAGTCCAGGTTCTCAGCATAAATGGTTTCTTGACAAAAGTTGTAGAACTTCTGTGCTATGGACATGGTTGTAATCCTAACTCCCAGTCATCAGATTTTCTAAGCTTCGTCTCTGAGGCAGATTGGTCCTGGGTCAGCTCATGCAACTGTCACCTGAAGCTGTCCAGCTGCAGTCTGGGGTCTCTCGAGGGACTCTGCCTCTTCCAGGCGTGGGTGCAGTGGCACACTGCAGCACCAGGCTGGGCTTCTTCAGCGACTGTTGATGGAGGTGGATGACATGACTGGGAATTTAGGGGGAAGTCACTCCCTGTGTGGTGAACCTGGGAGATGGGAGGTGGGAAAAGCCAAACGGATGAATTCCCTCTTCTTCCTCCTGAAGGGACTGCTTTGAGCCATTTCTCGGAACAGCCTGTCTGGAGAGCTCTCGGGTGGCCAAGTGGCTGCACCTGCTGAGAGACCAGCCGTGTGTCTTTGAAGCTTATGGTAAAGCAGGGGTGAGTACAATGACACATCCTGCTTTCCACGCTTCCCTGTTGCTCCTCTCTTTTCATAACTCTCACTGCACTCGAACTCTACCTTTTAGATAAAGCACCCCTGTCTAGCTTCTGTTTTCAACAGAACCCAGGCTGAGACTTTTTTTTTTTAATCTCCCACGTCCACTTGGGATGCTCGTTATTGTGGTAATACCAACAGCAAAGCTCAGACATTTCTAGCCAGTAGCTGATCTGTCCTCTCCTTCCCAGTAGCCATGAAAATATACTTGAAAGGATGTCATGTCAATTTGCATGACATGAATAATTGGCCAGGATTCATTTTCACTGACATTCTGCCTATTATGCAAAAGTTAGAAAACTGACTTGAACAAAGACACTGTTATTTATTCTGGGAGCAGAAACCCAAGCTCAACCACCTCATTGCTAGGGCACTGGGCTTACTTTCCTTGACTGCATGTGGCTAAAATGTGGAGCCATCCAAAAGTCAGGAAGAGGAAGGGATTTGTCAGGGCTCCACCAATCTGCTGGTTCCAGGAGCTGGGTCCCATCCGTGTGGTATTCCTGTGGATACAAGTATCTTTTGGGTTAAGGGTAATAAAATAAAATTTAACTTAATTGAGAGGTTGTTTGGATTATTACGTGGGCTTTTGGCAAAGTTGCAAGAGGGAAAGTGAATACACATATCCTGGAGGAGAGAGAATGAGTTCAATGCTGGGATCAGGAGTAAATCCCTGGTAGCAGGACTAGGAGAGGAGGAAGATTTTGAATAGGTATTGCTTTACAGGGCTCAGATTGAGGGGGGAAAATAAAACTAGAAAGCAACAACTTCTGTTTCAAGAACTTTTGTTATGGAAGGAAGAATAGGACGGTACTTAGAGGCAGAAGCTAGCTAGGTCAGGGGTTTCATATTTTTGTACTTACCTTTTCAATATTCGTAGATTTTTGTTTATTTACACACTGAGGGAGAAGGAGCCATCTGAGTGTAGCCACAGAGGAAATTTTTCCCCACTACTCAGATGGCTCCTGGGATCAGTGGGTTCTGACATTTTATGATCATTTTGTCCTTCTGGACCACAGTTTTCTTCATTTGCAAAATGAGGATACTATACTAGGTGGTCTCCAAGGTGGTTGTGATAAATGAAAGTTTTATGCACATCCATTTTCCTGTGTAAGGCCGTGTTTGGGGCTTGCATCCAATTGTTTTCAGGTCTCCCACCATTTCCTCCATCTCTGATGCCCAGGGCAGAAATGTAACCACCATTATTCTGAGGTGAAAATTGTGATTCTTAACAGTCCACATGAAGGAAACATTAGGGTACTATAGTAACGACAAACGAAAATACTTTGATAGATTGGCTGCAAAGATTCTTAAGTCCTGTGGTGAATAGAGATTAGGACAACTGTGGAGAGAGAGAGAAAGAGAGAGAGAGAAGGAGAGAGGAAGACAGAGAGAAAGAGAATGGCTTTACCATGGAAATAATGGCTTTACCATAGAAGTGAACGGCAGGAATCCCAGGTTTCCTCCCCAGCTGGGCAATGCTGCACGGATCACTCTCACATCTACCAGCTCTCTCTAAAATTGAAACTGTCTCAAGTTCCTTTTGTGTATCTGTCACTCAGTGGGAATGGTATGCACATTTAGAGACTCACATCTTTTTCCTGATTATTTCAGTTCACTGTTAAAACACATATTTGCCGAGAGCCCACGCTGTATCGCTCCCTGTGCCCCAAGCTGATGCACAGGAACTTCCAGCCTCACATCAGGCTTTCTCCTGGGGGTCTGATTGCGTATTCTGTGAAACGTTCAATACTTTTTTCTTATTTTTCATAGATGATTTAGAAAGAATGATGCAGATTTTATTCGTTTGTCGAACAAACATATGTTGAATATCAACTATGTACCATGAACCGTATAAGGTGTTACAGATAATGTGTAAAATGAGACAGATGTTATTCTTGGACCTGCTTGGAGTTCAAGCTGTAGTGTGGAAAACAGACACTGAAAAAAAAATGACATGTGGGGTGTTGCCTGTGGTTCAAAGGAGTAGGGCACTGGCCCCATATGCCAGAGGTGGTAGGTTCAAACCCAGCCCTGGCCAAAAACTGAAAAAAAAAAAAAAAAATTGACATGTGGTAAGTGCTGTAAAGAACTGTGGGGCATTGAGGGGCACTCGTGGGGCTGCTTAATTGGAGAAGGCGCCAGAGAGCAGTTTCTGAAGATGTCATGTTTGAGCATATTATTAGAGCTCATTCTCAATTATTAGAGTTTGGAAGTTTTATGTATTTATTTATTTTTAGAGAAAGGAGTCTCCCTGTGTTGTCTCAAAGTCCTGACCTCAAGTGATCCTCTGGCCTCAGCCTTCCAAAGTGCTGGAATCCTAGGCAGGAGCCACCGCACCCGGCTGAGTTCAGAAAAGTTAACACACAGTTAAGTTTTAATCCCTCATTTGATTCCCTACTCTTACCTCGTATAGCTATGAGTTGTTTTCCCTGAGCAATCAATTGCTGCCTGCTTGGGAGCTACATCCTCATTTAAATGTTAATAAAAGCAAAGCATTATTACAAAAGGAACTTTGATATCAATAAATAGATAAGTGAATAAATGAATAAATAAATAAATGGCTGTAAAGCCAAGTACTAATTATTTAAAAATTATTGGCTGTGTTTGATGATCTGTGCCTCTTTTTAGGAATATGGATAGTTGAGAACTGACTTTTAGAATACTCCTTGTAGCAGCTAATTGATCTCTTTCATAGATCAATATGTTTTCTTATTTGTGTTTGATTCTTAAAAGAGAGTTAATGTTTTCTCAATTCCGTTGCTGTGTATCAAACCATGTCCTGTGATGTTCCATGAAAGTGTGTCTTAAATTCTAGCTTGAGAGGCTAATAATTCACATTCTGAGACTGTTAGTTGGCTGATGCTGAGATGGCTAAGGACACAGCAGACACAGACTCTGAAATGGGGAAAATACCTACAATTTGGATAAGTAGGGCTGTGGTAGGGTTACTAAGTTGTTAAAATGAGATGCTCTATTCTATCATTACCTTTTATGAAGAAGCCAGAACAAACATTGGTTTAACCTAATCCAGAACACAAGGTAGAGGCCAAGGCCTTGGAGGGCCAGTAGTCAGGAATTCAATATGAGGAAACCAAACCATTTGGATGACAGGTATTTTTTTTTAATTTTTATTTTTTATTAAATCATAGCTATGTACATTAATGCAATCATGGGGTACAGTGTGCTGGTTTTATATACAATTTGAAATATTTTCATCAAACTGGTTAACATGGCCTTCACAGTACCCTCTTAGTTATTGTGTTAAGACATTTATATTCTACGTTTAGTAAGTTTCACATGCACCCTTGTAAGATGCACCATAGGTGTAATCCTACCAATCACCCTCTCTCTGCCCATCCTCCCCGCTTCCCTCTCCTCTCTCTCCCCTTTCCCCATATTTTTAGGTTGTAATTTGTTTCATATAAATTGGTTTCATAGTAGGGCTGAGTACATTGGATACTTTTTCTTCCATTCTTGAGATACTTTGTTAAGAAGAATATGTTCTAGCTCCATCCATGTAAACATGAAAGAGGTAAAATCTCCATCTTTCTTTAAAACTGCATAATATTCCATGGTGTACATATACCACAATTTATGAATCCATTCATGGGTCAGTGGGCACTTGGGCTTCTTCCGTGACTTAGCAATTATGAATTGGGCTTCAATAAAAATTCTGGTACAAATATCTTTGTTATAATGTGATTTTTGGTCTTCTGGATATATACCTAGTAGAGGAATTGTAGGATTGAATGGCAGGTCTATTTTTAGATCTCTAAGCATTCTCTAAACATCTTTCCAAAAGGAACAAATTAGTTTGCATTCCCACCAGCAGTGTAGAAGTGTTCCCTTTTCTCCACATCCACACCAACATCTCTGGTTTGGGGATTTTGTGATGTGGGCTAATATTACTGGAGTTAGATGTTATCTCAAAGTAGTTTTGATTGCATTTCTCTGATGATTATGGATGATGAGCATTTTTTCAGAGGCCATGCGCCTGTCTTCTTCAGAGAATTTTCTCTTCAACTCCTTTGCCCACCCTGAGATGGGATCACTTGTTCTTTTCTTGCTTCTTTCTTTTCTTAAGTTCTCTGTGGATTCTGGTTATTAAACATTTGTCAGAGACATAATCTGCAAATATCTTCTCCCATTCTGAGGCTGTCTGCTTGCTTTACTTACTGTGTTCCTGGATGTGAAGAAGCTTTTTAGTTTGATCAGGTCCCAGTAATGTATTTTTGGTATTGCTTCAATTGCCTGGGTGTTCCTCCTCATAAAATATTCACCCAGGCCAATTTCTTCAACTGTTTTCCCTGCACTTTCTTCTAGTATTCTTATAGTTTCATGTCTTAAGTTTAAATCTTTAATCTAGTGAGAGTCTATCTTAGTTAATGGTGAAAGGTGTGGGTCCAGTTTCAGTCTTCTACAAGTCACCAGCCAGTTCATCCAGCACCATTTCTTAAATAGGGAATCTTTTCCCTATTGAATGTTTTTAATTGGCTTGTCAAAGATCAAATAAAGATAAATAGGTTGGTTCATCTCTTGGTTCTCTATTCTATTCCATACATCTACCTCTCTGTTTTTGTACCAGTACCATGCTGTTTTGATCACTATCGATTTGTAGTATAGTCTGAGGTCTGATAGAGTGATTCCTCCTGCTTTGTTTTTATTTCTGAGTAATGTCTTGGCTATTCGAGGTTTTATCTGATTCCATATAAAATGAAGTATTATTTTTTCAAGATCTTTAAAGTATGACAGTGGAGCTTTACTAGAGATTGCATTAAAATTGTATATTGCTTTGGGTAGTATGGACATTTTAACAATGTTGATTCTTCCCAGCCATGAGCATGGTATGTTTTTCCATTTGTTAATGTTTTCAGCTATTTCTTTTCATAGTTTCATAGTTCACTTTATAGAGATCTTTCACGTCTTTTGTTAGATAAACTCCCAAATATTTCATCTTCTTTAGCACTACTGTGAACGGAATAGAGTTCTTAACTGTTTTTTCAGCTTGACTATTGTTGGTATATATAAAGGCAATTTATGAACGTTGATTTTGTAACCTGAGATGCTGCTGTTTTCCTTGATCACTTCTAAGAGTTTTGTAGTAGAATCCCTGGTGTTTTCCAGATATACAGTCATATCATCTACGAAGAGCGAAAGTTTGATCTCTTCTGACCCTAAATGGATACACTTGATCACCTTTTCTACCCTAATTGCAATGGCTAAGACTTCCATTACAATGTTAAAGAGCAGTGGAGACAATGGGCAGCCTTGTCTGGTTCCTGATCGGAGTGGAAATGATTTAAGTTTAACTCCATTTAATACAATCTTGGCTGTAGTTTGCTGTAGATGGCCCCTATCACTTTAAGAAATGTCCATTCTATACCAATTTTCTTAAGTGTTCTGATCATGAAGGGATGCTGGATATTATCAAAAGCTTTTTCTGCATCAATTGAGAGAATCATATGGTTTTCATTTTTTAATTTGTTTATGTGCTGAATTATACTTATAGATTTATGTATATTAAACCAGCCTTGAGATCCTGGGGTAAAACTGACTTGGTCATGATGCATAATTTGTTTGATATGTTGCTGGATTCTGTTTGTTAGGATCTTGTTGAATATTTTTGCATCTATATTCATTAGTGATATTGGTCTATAATTTTCTTTTCTTGTTGAGTCTTCTCCTGGTTTGGGGGTCAGGGTGATGTTTGCTTCATAGAACGTGTTGGGTAGTGTTCCTTCTTTTTCTACATTTTGGAACAGGTTGAGTAATATAGGTACTAGTTCCTCTTTAAAGGTTTGGTAGAATTCTGACGTGAAGCCATCTGGTTCCAGGCTTTTCTTTTTAGGGAGATCTTGTATGGTTGAAGCTTTTTCAGAACTTGATATTGGCCAGTTCAACATTTCCACTTCATTCTGGTTAAGTCTTGGAAGGTGATGTGCTTACAAGTATTGGTCAATTTCCTTCACATTTTTATATTTCTGAGAATAATGTTTCTTGTAATATTCATTAAGGATTTTTTTTAATTTCTGAGGAGTCTGTTATTTCAACTTTGTCGTTTCTGGTTGATGAAATTAGAGATTTTACTTTTTTTCCTGGTTAGGTTAGCCAAAGGTTTATCTATTTTATTGACCTTTTCAAAAAACCAACGTTTTGATTTATTGATCTGTTGTATAATTCTTTTGTTTTCCATTTCATTTAATTCTGCTCTAATTTTGGTTATTTCTCGTCTTCTACTTGGTTTGGGATTGGAATGGTCTTCCTTTTCCAGTTGCTTGAGATGTCTCATTAAGTTGTTAACTTCCTCTCTTTCTGTTCTCTTGAGGAAGGCTTGCAGTGCTATAAATGTCCCTCTGAGGACTGCCTTTGTGGTATCCCAGAGGTTCTGATAATTCGTGTCTTCATTGTTGTTTTGTTCCAAAAATTTGGCGATTTTCTTCTTAATCTCACCTCTAACCCAGCTATCATTCAGCATAAGTTTCTTTAACTTGCATGTTTTCGTATGAGTATGTAGATTCCTGTTGTTACTGAGTTCAACTTTTATTCCACGGTGGTCCAAGAGGATGCAAGGAATAATTTCTATTCCTTTAAGTTTACTGAGGTTAAACTTGTGATCTATGATGTGATCAATTTTGTAGTATGTTCTGTGGGCTGATGAGAAGTATGTGTATTCAGTTTTGTTGGGATGAAATGTTCTGTAGATGTCTGCTAAATCCAAATGTTGGATGGTTAGGTTTAAATCTAAAATTTCTTTGCTCAGCTTCTTATTGGAGGATCTA
>CAUYPK010031624.1:0-10366 GCA_963574355.1 Loris lydekkerianus | reverse complement strand
AATAAAAAATCTCACAGGAAAAAAATGCCCTGGTCTGGATGGCTTCACACCAGAATGTTATCAAACCTTCAAAGAAGAGCTTATTCTTATACTGCAGAAATTATTCCAAAAAATTGAGGAGGAAGGAATCTTCCCCAACATGTTCTATGAAGCAAACATCACCCTGATACCAAAACCAGGAAACGATCCATCTAAAAAGGAGAATTTCAGACCAATTTCACTACTGAATATGGATGCAAAAAATCTTGACAAAATCTTAGCAAGTAGATTACAGCTTATCATCAAAAAAATCATACATCATGATCAAGTAGGTTTCATCCCAGGGATGCAAGGCTGGTTTAATATACACAAGTGTATAAATGTCATTCACCATATCAACAGAAGTAAAGCCAAAGACTATATGATCCTCTCAATAGATGAAAAAAAAGCATTCGATAAAATCCAGCATCCTTTTCTTATTAGAACACTGAGGAGTATAGACATAGGTGGCACATTTCTGAAACTGATTGAAGCTATCTATGACAAGCCCACAGCTAATATTTTACTGAATGGAATAAAACTGAAAGCTTTTCCTCTTAGAACTGGAACCAGACCAGGTTGTCTTCTGTCATCATTACTATTCAACATAGTGCTGGAGGTTCTACCAATACAATTAGGCAAGACAAGGAAATAAAGGGCATCCAAATCAGAGCAGAGGAGGTCAAACTCTCCCTCTTTGCTGTTGATATGATCTTATATTTAGAGAACCCTAAAGACTCAACCACAAGATTCTTGGAAGTCATTAAAAAATATAGTAATGTTTCAGGATATGAAATCAATGTCCACAGTCAGTTGCTTTTGTATATGCCAACAACAGCCAACATGAGAGGTTAACTAAGGACACAATTCCCTTCAGCATAGCCCTAAAGAGAATGAAATACTTAGGAATATACCTAACAAAAGAGGTGAAGGACCTCTATAAAGAAAATTATGAAACCCTAAGAAAGGAAATAGCAGAGGACATTAACAAATGGAAGAACGTACCATGCTCATGGCTGGGAAGAATCAACATTGTTAAAATATCTATACTTCCCAGAGCAATTTAAAAATTCAATATACCTCCCTATTAAAATACCAACATCCTATAATATTTTAAATACTTGTAAAAAATTATTATGAATTTTGTATTGAACCATAAAAAAAACGTATACATAAGGCAGTTGTTTTTAATAAAAAAAAAAAAAAAAAAAAAAAAAAAAACTGGGGGTATCACCATACCAGATTTTAGGCTCTATACAAGGCCATAGAGGTCAGGACAGCATGGTACTGGCACAAAAATAGAGACATAGACATTTGGAATTAAACAAAAAACCAGGAAATGAAACCAGCAACTTACAGTCACCTAACCTTCGATAAACCTAACAAGAACATCCACTGGGCAAAAGACTCCTTATTCAACATATGGTGTTGGGAGAACTGGATATCCACATGTAAAAGACTGAAATTGGACCCTCACCTTTCTCCACTCACAAAAGTTGATTCAAGATGGATAAATGACTTGGATATAAGGCATGAAACAATAAAAATCCTCAAAGAAAGAATAGGAAAAACATTGAAAGATATCAGCCTAGGGAAAGACTTATGAGGAAGACTGCCATGGCAATAGCAACAACAGCAACAATAAACAAATGGGATTTAATTAAACTGAAAAGCTTCTGTACAGCCAAGGGGACAACAATCAAAGCAAATAGACAACCTTCCCAATGGGAAAGAATATTTTCATATTTTGAATCAGACAAAAGCTTAGTAACTAGTATCTATACAGAACTTCAATTAATCCACAAGAAAAAACCAACAATGACATACATCAATGAGGAAGAGAGATGAATAGAACCTTCTCTAAAGAAGACAAATGGCCAGCAAACACATGAAAAAATGCTCATCATCCCTAATTATTAGAGAAATACATATTAAAACCACCCTGAGATATTATCTAACCCCAGCAAGAATGGCCTATATCACAAATCTCAAAACTTCAGATGCTGGTGCGGATATGGAGAAAAAGGAACACTTTTACACTGCTGGTGGGACTGCAAACTAATGCAACCTTTTTGGAAGGAAGTATGGAGAAACCTTAAAGAACTTAACCTAGACCTCCCATTTGATCCTACAATCCCATTACTAGGCATCTATCTAGAAGGAAAAAACAAAAAAAAACAAAAAAAAAAAAACTTATTATTATAAAGATACTTGTCCTAGGCCCAATTTACAATCGCTAAAATGTGGAAACAGCCTGAATGCCCTTCAACGCAGGAATGGATTGGCAAGCTGTATTATATGTATGCCATGGACTATTATTCAGCTATTAAAAAAATGGAGATTTTGCAGCATTTGTACTAACCTGGTTGGAGCTGGAACACTTTATCCTTAGTGAAGTATCACAGGAATGGAGAAGTATGAATCCTATGTGTTCAACTCTGATATGAGGACAATTAGTAACAATTAATGACATGGTGGGGCATGGGGGAAGGAGTGAGCAGACAGAGAAAGAGGGAGGGGGTATGGGTAAGGAAAAGAAAAAAGAAAAAGAAAGAAAATAGTAACTAATTCTCACATAAATTGGATTAGATTTTGACTAAAGTACCTTACTTAAACATTAATTTTTACTCCAACTTGTTAATATGTTGTTTAGGATAAAGGATATTGCATCCTCATTTATAAGTGAATTATGTTTGGAATTTCACCTTTATAATAATATATTTTTCTAATTTTAATATCAGGTGTATCCAGATTAAGTACAATGATTTTGAAGTATTTCTTATTTTTCTGTTGTCTATAAGATTTGGCATGATCTGTTTTTTGAAATTATCTTTTACTTTTATTTATAAATATCAGTCGAAATTATCTTTTATCTTTATTTATATATATTAGTTGTCTATTCTTTGATACTTTGGGAAAAAAATAATAAGAAGTAGTTAATTGATGACTCCATACTGAACCTCAGAGTCAAAGCATTCTATAATAGACATACTCTTATTTGACAATGTGAATGTTACTTTCTTTGCATTACTATTATTATTATTGCTTAATACTTCATTGCAGCAATCATCTGATTTCTTTTCTGAATGCATTTATCTTTATTCGTTCTTTGTGAGGTTTTGGTTTCTGTTCCCTATCTTAAACATTCTTATTGTTGTTAAATTTTAAGCCTTTTTAGTTTTGTAAAGGTAAAAGTGGAAACCTAATGAACACATGTATATGTGAAAAAAAAAAATCATAAAAAAAAGGTTAAAAAAAAAGGAAAATATTTGGAATAGAATCACGTATTTTAATTTTGGACATAATATATTTGAGATGCATGTTAGACTTCTAAATGGAGATGCTGAGTCAGTGGATGGATATATGCAAGGCTGAAGTTTGGTGAAGAAATACAGGCTACAGCTATAAATGGGGTATCGGCAGATAATGATATTTAAAATTATGGTGTGGAATGAGATAACTTAATATTGCAATATATTGATGAAAACAAGTCTAATTAATACGACAAACCTTAAGCACACTGGTGTAGTAAAATTACTACCTACATATTCTTTCTCATTTCCTTCACCTCTGTACATATATTGCACATAAATTAAACAGTTTTTTGTGTGAACTTTATAAAAATATGATGAACTCTTACTAATGATTTAAGGTTGAGTTTATATATCTCATTCTACATATATATAGAAAATAGATCAGTTGTCACTTTAATGAGGAATCATATTATCGTGTGTTAATCCCCCTTTAACTTAAACTTCTGTAGTGATATTGTCTTCTGTACCACTTTTCTCACTTACTATATCATAAACTTCCTTATGGAAGAATCACACATTTTCAATACCCAGTACTATACTTGAAAAATTGAAGACAATTAGTATATTAATGAATAAAATAAAACATAATAACAGAGGGGAAGAAGGATACTGACAGTTTTCAGAGTAAGCAGTGGAAAGAGGTGTGGAGGAGGGAGACCAATATTTATTTTATCTAGCATGTAAGCCTGTTTCTAAAAATCTACTACCAATTTTTAAAATACATAGAATTCATACTATATAATTGAAGAGAACATGATTCAATTTTCTCTCCTGTGAAATGAGACTGTTGATCTAAGTCTTTTCCAGCTTTAAAATGCAAAGGTTTTATGACTCTCGGATTCCCAAGTGAAATGTGATCTGTGATTTATGTACATTTCTTCTTTCTAGTGTTTGGTCATGTGTAGTGTTCTGAAACCCCCACGCTGGTCTTGGATGCCCTCAACATCAATGCTTAGTTTCACTTTCTGGCTTGGTGGATGTCAATTCCCTTATTACATCACATTTTATTATTGCTTGCAAAAGGAAATAATCTGTGATGGCTTTGCAGTATTTGTATTTTCTCTAGATTGCTCTACTTTCCTTCTTTATATACAGAAAAAAATTCCCTGTTTCTCCTTGTTTCTTTGTGTGCATGCGTGTGTTTGATTTTTGACATTAGAAAAGGCAATTATCATTAAATGCTTTCATTTAAAAAGTGTTATAAAGGACATTGGGTGAAAAAAGTTTGACTCTGCAGTGATTGTAATTTATTCACTCTTGGTTCTTCAGAATAGTTTGCCATTGTTTCCTACTGCTTCATATTTTGACATGTATTATTAACTATTTGTGAATAAAGACTCATCCTTATCCTTTTGCCATTTTTTCTGTTTCATTTAGAAGTCTCTTCTAAAATATGAACACATAGCACAAGCATCATGTAGATTTCACTAAAGCAGATCCATTTAATTCTTCTTTCAAGGGTGGCCTGTTTCTGAAATCAGGCACTTTTATATCAAAACCTTCTTCCTCTTCTGATGTTATAGACAATTCCAGGAGAGAATTATTCCTTTTAGAATTTGTTTATAATGAGTTGAAACAGAACCCTGAGTCTAAAATTCATAAACTAAAACATATTAGGTCAACATTAAATTCTGTCCTTGCTTAGTGCTTAAGAAATATACAGCATGGTGACTATAGCAAATGATGATATATTATATTCTTGAAAAGTGGATGTTAAATATTCCTACATCAATCTAGAAAAGAGAAGAAAAGAAATTCTAGAAAATCCCCTGTGGACGGGCCTACATGGTTTTTCACCCTACCTTCTTCCCCTGCTACCCTTATTTACCCATCACCTTTGGGCCCTGTATCCCCCAAAAAAGATTAGAGGCAGTTAAATCAGGTCGAGGTCCAATATCGCTGGCTCATTAACCAAGAATCTAACTATTATTCTTCACCGCCCTCCATAGCACCAATGATGGGTAAGATTCCCAAAGCGGGGACAACCTAAGACAGGATATGGAGAGGCTGCATGGTGGATCACATTCATAGTACCCAAAGATCACTCTGTATTCAGTCAACCTAAGACAGGGACCAAACCATTGATGTTTGTATCCCCATTACGGGTAAGACTGAAACTGCAAGAGCAGGCAACCTAAGACAGGGGCTATGTTTTTCCACCATACAAAAAACAAAAGAGGGAATTGTTGGGCCCTGGCATGTGCCTGAGGCCTAGTGAAACTTCCTGAGCCTGACTAGAAGTAGATCCATCAAGCTACTTCCACATAGCAACGACTCAGCAAGGCCCGGCCTGAAACTGCCTCTACCTAGATACAGCCAAGGTGGTACCATGCCACTGGCCCGACCCTATCATGCACCTCTTCCCCCGCCTTCTTTCCCCGCCCCTTCTTCACAACAAAAAATAAAGAAAGAAAAAAAGAAAGAAAGAAAGAAAGAAAGAAAGAAAATGCTCACTATATATAGGTTGATGGACAATTTATTTAGTAAAGTGATTAGTTTATCAGCATGCTACAGACATTCTCTTGATTCTTCAGAATAGTTGGAGGTTTTCCATGGAGACACCAGAAAGCTTGCAGGGACCACGATGTATATATCCTTATCTCATGTACATTAGTTTAACCTTACTCTCTGCACAGGGTTTCCTATAGATAGCTGCTTCACTTCTGTTTATTAGATTAAAAAAAAACAAAAAAACAAAAAAAACCAGTTTCTATTGTTAGCCAATAGCTCCTCATTGTAACATAAAGACAAGCTCTTTCCCTATGTGGTTGGAGGAAAAAAATTAAAAAAACCACTTACCTGGTCAATATTATTTCATAGGGTGTTTGAGGAATAAATCAGGCCTGGCATGACCTTCATTGAAATTTCAGATTTATTTACACAGGTTTGTGCTGATCACTTTATCTATCAGAGGCTCTGTTTCCCCTTGGCGACTCAAGTAATGTGGTCCATGCAAACACCTGTAAATAGAGCTAATATTTCGAGGGAGGTCAGCCATATACTTGTCATCTGAGAATTAGATGATGGCTGACTACCAGGTGGATATGAAATTTATCTTTGTGAGGGAGGAGAGGGATTGAGTGCCCTAGAGGGCAATATGCAGGGCTTGTGAATCCTAAGAGGGATGAGGTCCATCCGAGTGTTTGTGCTGTATGTTTCTACTTATGGGCAAAGATTAACAAAACAACTCACTCTAGTTCAAGTCTTAAATAGTCTACAAAATCATCATTGATTTTGTTTTCAATTTATTTGTATTTTTTCCTTTGAACCACTAAATCCAGTGGTCTCCAAAGACTTTGTATTCACCAGCAGTAAACAGATCTTGAACTTGGTTGCCTCAAACTGGTTCTACCAATTCATTCCATTTGTCTTACTTTCACTCTTTCACCACATCCTTCTTCTTCCCTACTTCCTGATTGTTAGGATTCACTGTACATAGTGAATGCTAAGTACAGTGAATCCTAAGTCTTTTCCTCTAACTCTACTGTGCCTTCTATAATCAGCAGCCACCTTCATTCCCTGCTCATAGATTTCTCCAGCACGTGCAGAAAGACAACCTGCCCCCATGTGTTTTAAGAGTGAATGTAAAAGATTTCAGAAAATAAAAACACTGTCTCTTTGTAAAATATAAAAAATCCTGTGCTTGAGGATTTCTGATCTTTGCTTTATAATTTATAATTGCATTAAACTTTAAAATTCCAACAAAGATGTCCAGAAGGAACCCAGATGATAGTACTAGCATTAATTAAGAAATGCATTCACTATCTTGCTGGTTGCTACATGAGATCACGATATTGGATTCATCCTTTCCTCAATGGATTTGAGGAAACACGACTAATATTTTGGAAAAGAAAATACTGACGAATGCAAGTCTCTATAAAACTAGCTGTGTGATATGGACTTCAGTGACACTCTAAACACATATGTGGTTATGCCATTCTCTATTGTCCTGGGGGATAAAGTTCAGACTACTTTGTATGACCACAAGAGCTTCCTTACCTGGCCCTGCTCATCCAACTGTGTTTTGATTATGGCCCAGAAAGCCTATGTTCACCGTCACTGGACACATACAAATCACTAATATATGTATTTCAGCATGAGGAAACTAAAGACAAATAGTCTCTATAAGATGATAATGTATAGTTACATGTAAGGTTCTTTTCAAATATATTATTATACTGACCTTTATCACTCAGCTTGGGATGCCATTCATGACCATCTCCAACTGGAAAATATCAGTGTCTCAAATCCTTGCAGAGATGAGTGAGTTATTTCTGTTCTGCACCCAGGCACCACTCTGCAGCATTTTAAGTCATCTCTTTATGTCTCTCCCCCCACAATAAACCATGAGCTTTTTGAGGGCAAATACTGTGTGTGTGTTCGAAATCCATAGTACTTCACAGCAGCATGTTTTGTGGGTGTTATGAGTGCATAAGTTCTCAGAAAGTGGCAGCATAATCTCCTACATGAGTGGAAAATGTGGCCACCTTGTGAGACCTGAGAGCCACTGAACAGAAAAAAACCCTCACAACAACACATTCCCAGCCAGGATGTTCTGCCTCTGGAGCAGGAGAATCTGCTCATACTCCATGGGTTAAGGTTGCTTTGGTACTAACGCTGTGGCCCAGGACAAGTCACTTCCTTTTACCTTTACCATAACAGCCTGTATCATCATGTTTTACCAAATCCTAGGAATACAGGAATTGAGAAGAAAGGGCTGCGGGTCAGACGCCTTTCATGGAGGAGGTGAATTTGGTGAAGGTTTGAAGACTGGGTGAGAGGATGATCTAGAAGACAGAGGTATTCCAAGCCCAAGCTGAAAAGGTCCACTGGAGAGAGGAGTCTGGCATATTTGGGGACAACAGCAGGTACAGTTAGGCAGCATCTCTCCAGATGGGCCCTGGTAGAGGCTCAAAGCTGGGGCAAGTGGCTGAGCTATGGCACAGGGGGCATAGCGCTCAGCACACCTCTCTGTGTGATTGGAAACTCAGTTCAGCAGCATGCAAGAAGATGAAAGGGAATTTGCTCTTAATGAAAATGTTTTATGCTCGCTTTATTTTAACTTCACTCCTATGCTGGGGATCTTCAGGTGTTTTTCAAGTGTCCAGAGGCACAGGCCCTGCTCTACATTTGAAGTATGAAACACTCTAGCTGAGGGTTCATGGTGTAAATGAGTATGGGGAGCAAGAGAATGTTCCCTGTCCCTGCCCGAAAATTGCTCAGTGTGGGCTTCTTGACGGAGTTGAAATAGAGGTAGAGCTGGGCTATGGGTTGGTAGGGAGCAGTAGAGGTGTCCTGGGAGGAATGGAAAGGGGAACACCATGTGGCCATAGGAGGCAGGTGCAGGAGGGAAGTTTCACAGAATCATCTTTAGAGCATGTGACTCAGAGCATCTGCCTCTGGGCAGGGCCCAGGCATGCAGGTAGAGTCGAAAACAGGAAGGGGGGACAGCAGACATGTCAATTTATAACACCACGCTTTACACTAGCACTTTGCAGTTCTCAGAAGCTTCTCCATTATTTCATTGCATCCTTATGACATTCATGGGTTTTATTGCTCCATTTTACAGATGAGAAATATGACAAACAGACAATTTAGAGTTTCCACTAAGATAATACTACCTTCTAGTAGAGATTTAAGTCTAGACACTAAGACTTATGTCTCTTAATTTGGGGCCCTTCTTGCTAGCATCAAGCAGGGGAGATTTAATTAAATCTCAGCAGGGACAATTTAAATAATTGTCAGGAGATGGTATTTTTCTTTCTAACCTTAGATGGAGAAGCAGCCAAAACTCTACCAGCAATTACTAGTCAGTCTGGGCTTTGTTGACTGTCATCTCTGACTGAACTGGTGGTTTTTTTTGTTTGTTTTTTTTTTTTTTTTTTTTTTTTTTTCAGTTTTTGGCCGGGGCTAGGCTTGAACCAGCCACCTCCGGCATATAGGGCTGGTGCTCTACTTTGAGCCACAGGCGCCACCCTGAACTGGTGTTTTAATAGTGCTTCATTAGACAGGAAACCATGTGCAGGGCCATGTACACAGTAGGTGTTCCATAAATATTTGTTGATGGTGGGGATGCCATACAACTGGCTCACAGCACGCCTTTCATACCTGGCTGCCTCAGAAAAGACTGGGAGGAGATTTAAGATAAAAATTTCATCAATAATACAATCTGTTGTTTTTCCTTCCCCACCCAGGGAGACTTATGTTCCTCAGTTGTATTTCCAGTATTTTAAGACAGGAATAATTTTCACAGTTGCAGGTACAGCTGGTGAGATGCTGTTTTAATACAAAGGAAAATGCTAGAATAGAATTTAAGAATATTAAGAAGGGATTTGGTTTCTGACAGAAATATTAGCTGTAGAGGCCGGTATGAAGATTTTAGAGAAATTTAATTAAAATGTAATCTTCTTTCTAATTAAAGTTTCCTTTAATTAAACTTAAAATTAAATTTGCTTTAATTGGAGGAATTTAAAGGGTATTACCTTTTGAGTGTCAATCATTGTGAAAGAAAAAAATTATGCTGCTTTGTCTAGTTTAAAATGAGGACTGATGTCAAATTTCTAGAAAAGTAATAAAAATACTGTATTTAAATATAAATCAGATCTTCTCGGGTGTTTGGCTCTCTATTTGTGCAGCTGAGAAACATTTGGCTTGAATTGCAGTTTCCCTCTGTGTGGGAGACCTACAGAGGAGCTCAGGTTTAGGCCACCAACGGCCTTCATATGAGATTTCCACATTTCATCCCCCTTATTCAATTTCCTCAGAGTGCTGTCCCTCTCCTTGCTGGAGAGCTCTAAAGTCTCCCTCATGCCTCTTTTAGAGAACCTAGTCAAACAATACGTCTTTAGAAATGGTTGCCTCCTGACTTTCTGTGGGTCTCAAGACCCTCGTTGCTCATCATTTCTTTCAAGCCCTTTTCCAGTTGATAGGACAGAACCCTTTCAAGCCACACCTCAAAAACTAAGGCTGGACAGTAAGTTAATTTGTTCTCCCAGTATGGCTCGCTCTGATGTAGTCCTCATTTCCAAAGATGG